>JAUZST010019125.1:0-60485 GCA_034779995.1 Parotocinclus haroldoi
TATACAGAGAGAGAGAGAGATATTAATAAGTTAAAATTAATAATATGTTTTCTTTCTCATGTCATTTTGTAGAACTATTACTATGAACATTAATTAGGTAACTAATTTCATTCTCACTTTAAACTTTTAGGCCCAAGCAGTTTTGGTCCATTTGGTCCAGTGAGGTCTAACATTGTTTCATACTTATAATATTTAGAGAGTTTTTCCGTTGCCCCAGCCCTGCTCACATAGCGCTGCAGAAATAAATTGTACAATTTAAATTACCTTGCGTGGTCAAATGTCTACAGTCTTGGACAGGGCACCCTGGACAGGGCAACAGACCTTCACAGGACCCTCAGAGCAGCTGGTTTATAGGCTTTTATATTTTTAGCAGCCGGCATATTTATTCAGCAGTACGTAACTAAAAGAGGCAAAAGAGCATAATTTTTGTAATAAAAACAATCATATATAAAAATATGAACATGGTAAATTATAATTAAGGACAAAATTATTTCTGTAATTAAACCGATCAGTGATACACCACGGTTTATTTGCTTTTGAAAAGGTTTAAATAATGCTAGTCTACTGCCAAATTGGTTCAGACATGGAAAGAGTTGAACTCGACTAATTTTGAGGTGCTGAAAACGAAAATGGTGATTACACATTTGAAATTGGCTCTCATTTTCATGATGCAGGGGTGCGTCGATATTTCTCCCAGCCTTTGAAACAACTCTAGGCAAAGATTGCATCATCTCTGTATGACTGATAAAAGTTAGATGATGCAATTTTAATTAAACTTGCGTCACACGACTCTACATAAGTCTTTCATTCTCCCTCTATTGATCACCCAGCCAGCGTTTTTTCCGTTCGACTTAGATGCTCGTTCAGCTATTCAGAGACGCCTCACATTTGCGTTAATGAAGCAGATCATTACTGATATCTGTGGTGACTATGAGTCACAAAAGCGAGGTGCATAAACGATGACCAACATCGATGTTGACTTAAAGGTGGTTGCCCAAAGTATTGCTGTTTCCTAATGTGAACGGGACAGTCAAGCAAGAGAAGAACACTACGAGAAAAGAGACTGGCCACATTCACTGCAGCCGGGGACAAAAAAATGTTCTTCATCCGGCACTTGTTGAACCAAAGAAGATCGGCTACCACCACCGCATATCAAGTTGGGTCTTATGAAAATCCTTGTGAAGGCAATGGACAAAAATGCAGAAGCATTCCAGTATCTTCTTCATACATGTCCAAAGATGAGTGGAGAGGCCTGGGTCCCTTTCTGTGTGGAGTCTGCATGTCCTCCCCGTGTCTGTGTGGGTCTGGTTTCCTTCCACAATCCAGACTGCATGTTAGGTTAATTGGTGTCTCTAAAAGTAGCCTTTAGGTGTGTGTGTGTGTGTGTGTGTGTGTGTGTGTGTGTGTGTGTGGCCTTGTGATGGATTTCTGCTCAATCTAGGGTTGTTCCTGCCTTTGCTGGCTGGGCACTGGCTGGCCCACGACCCTATGTGGATTAAGTGGAAGATAATGGATGGATGGATGGATAGCTGGATGGATGGATGGATGGATAGCTGGATGGATGGATGGATGGATAGCTGGATGGATGGATGGTTGGATGGATGGATGGATAGCTAGATGGATGGATGGATGGATGGATAGCTGGATGGATAGCTAGATGGATGGATGGATGGATGGATAGCTGGATGGATAGCTGGATGGATGGATGGATGGATGGATGGATGGATAGCTGGATGGATGGATGGATGGATAGCTGGATGGATGGATGGATAGCTGGATGGATAGCTGGATGGATGGATGGATGGATGGAAGGATGGATGGATAGCTGGATGGATAGCTGGATGGATGGGTGGATGGATGGATGGATGGATGGATATAAGTGACAGTAAAACACAAACACTTGCTCGGCTCTTCAAAATCATTATGAATAGAAACATTTTATTTCTGAATCAGAAATCTTGTAGACCAGTGTAACAAATAAAAGCTAAAAAGCCTTTTTGAATTCAATTACAGGTAGAATTATGAATTTAAATCGGGATCCTATGACTAAGGGGAGTTAGACTGCCTCATTTGTTTCTTGTTTGTTTGGTATAAAATTCTGTGGGTGGTGGTCAACCCTGCACGTTCAAAGTAGGAATCCCATGCAAATGGTCCTTCTGTTTAGCAGCTCAGGTTATTGTGTTACAGAATGACTGACCATAAGCTGGATGTACGACAGATTTTATGACGTCACTTTCCCAGCAATTGATTAGCAGCAGGATGGGGGATGCAGGAAAACTTTAACTTCAGACCACCGAATGAATTATTAACCATTCAAAGAACAAAAAGAGATGCATCGGGTTGCAGAGGGCAAAGGGTTTCTGACCACATGGATATTAAATGGAAATGAGACGTTAGATCAGATTACCTGAGTTTACCCCAAACCTAGAGCTTCTATCTTAATATTGAATAACCAAACTCGGATCTGATCGGTAAAGGCTATTTATATGACCCTGTTCAATTTTTCATCATTTGTTTATTTCCTGGAGCTTGTTTCCTCTCCTTTATAAATAAAGCAGGTTAATTATGCAGCATTCAAGCCTTTTTTTTATTTACACGCACAACCGCTCGATTGTTGAAAGAAAAAAAAAACTCTCTCGGTGCGCGCTATTAATTTTTAAAGTTCGCTCTCGGTTTCGAGAAGCAGCTCAGCGCCGGCGGCTGGCCTCCTCTGTCGATTCGGTTTTGGCCCTCTGAGATACTCATGAAAGCTGACGTGCTGGCGTTATGTATGCCATGTGTTGTGCCCCCCTCGCTGTCGCTTCTCCCGCCGCTCTGCATTGTATAGAGTTTATACTTTTGCAAGCGTAAATAACTCAGTACTATAAGCGCTGACACGCTCAGCTCTGCCATGGCGTGACTTGGAACGACTGTTTATCGCCGCCTGGCATTAGACGTGATCCACTGGCCCTCAATAGATGTTCACAGCAGTCTGGGTTTTGTGAAAGACGGTATTTGTTGAGAAATCCAGCGCTCGTTAACAGATTCTTATGTCGAAAACCCACTGGGGAAAGGGTGCCAAAACTTTTGCACAGGGCAAATGTAATACTTTGCTTTGTTCCCGTGTGTACTCGCGCACCAAAATGTATGGGCAGAACTCTAACGGGGCGCAACACTCCGCAAAAATGGAGCAACTTCCATTTCATTCAACTTGCGAGCAAGAATATAAGTCCTTAGACAATGCGTGTTAAGTAACAGAATCAGACCCACAACTGAGCAGGAACCACATGATGTACACCCAAAAAATAGTGCCAGTCTATCACAGGGTCTGTAAACGGGATTCAAACACAGGCAGTAGATAAGAACAGATGGCACCAACCACCAACATCTGGCATCTTCTAAAACTTTGTCATCACGTACTTTGGGTCTAATTGTAGATTTTAGCAGCTTGGTGCCCCCATAGTTTGCAAAACTTCTACCATGATCCTCACGGTGCACACACACACTCACACACACACGCACGCACGGCCCATCCAGGCCGCTTCATACTAGCGCTTGGTGATGCTTTGTTATAATAACAGTGGATTTTTAGACTTGTAGCATTTTTGAAGGGTGGTACTTTATTTTTTCCAGTCCAGGTCGTCGAAATTTTGAGGACTAAACGAATTTGGGATCCTCGTCACCTCATATGAACCTGGAGGTCTGTGTGTGGTCACTTACGTCAACCTGAAAGCAACAGGTGGCATATTAAAGACAAAATGGCGTTACGTAACGTCAGGTTACGTAAGAACGCGAATAGGCCACGCCTACCCGGTTTGGCTCCTGGTGAAAGGTTTTACAACATTCCTGGGACTTTCTAGAGACCATAACCTGATCTGCTATAGCACTGCCTGCTCGAGGCTTCTTAGATATATGAGGACGATTGTGGTTTTTCTGCAAAGTGCAGAGAGAGAACGGCGCCACCATTGCCGCCTCTCCCTGGGCCCTTGTTTCGGTGTCAGCGCAGATGAATGGCACAATATGTCGTTGAAATGGCCTGAGCCTCGCAGACGGGAGAAGATTGCGAGGAGAGCTGTATATTGGAAGCAGACAATGGTGTGAGGATCGCGCTCGTTCCGCTCTCATATCCGCAATTAATTCCCACGTACGGCTCCCTGCCAAGATCCGCAGCCTCAGACACGAGGTCTGATTGTTTCCGATCGTATAATGTATCGAGTACATCATCGATTATACACTCTCAGATCCGAACGAAAACGGTCCGACGTAATTAAACGTCTTTATTTACAATCGCAAGAGCCCTCGTAATCGTAATGAAAGCATAAAAGCATTGTCAAGTCGTTACCTTTTGTCATGTCCCACCCTAAACTGCATTTACGTTCCACGACGGCCAAAATCAAGGTGGGAATCATCGTAAAAAAAAAAAAAATCGAAATAAATGATGATAAAACAATCAGCAAAACGCAGTTGGGAAAAGAGATCAACTGGAGCCTGTATGGCTGAGATTGGCAGGTCTGCGCGTGTGACAACGATCTCACGAAGCGTTACACAAAGCTGGACAAGAAAGAAGCCTCTCCTGAAAAGGGTACTTCTCGTACCACGCGCAAATCCAGCCAAAAGTTTAAGGATCCCTGGTCACACGCATCTAAAAACCATTAGAGAACCGTTTCTCATATGTTCGCGTCAAAGGAACTGGGGATGGTTGCAGTGTGTAGAGACCTTTTTAGCTCCGACTTCTGGGTAGATACTTTTCTCAGCATGTAGGATCCCTAAGTGGCGCAAGTGCGAATAAACACAGGATCTTTAGAGCCAAATCCTTGATGTTGTTTGTAGGTCAGGAAAGACATGGTTTCTAGTTATCGCTTCTGTACGGTTCTACGATAATAATGAGGCAATCCAGAACCCAACCCAGAACCCAGATCAGAACTGATGGGGCACAGGCTGAGGTACAGCCAGGACACGGTGCCGGTCTATCACGGGGTTTTCGGAAAGGATTCAAACCTATGCACGTGAGCGTGCAACGATTGGATCATCGCACTAAATGTGGAACACACTTGTTGTTGTTGTGTGGCTCCTACCAACATAGTCCCTAGTGCAATTGCACCTTATGGCACGTCCATTGTTTAGTCGTACGGTTAACCAAAGCGGGTCCATAAAGGTGCTTTAATGTTTGGGTAGGACTGTACGCTATGTATAAAATGACAGTAAGCTGCTACATCAAAGGGTTTGCGGTGCTTAATGAAACCTAAAGCGATGTCATTTTGCAAAGGTCTGAGCTTTCAGTAATCGTGAAAGATTTTATACAAACAACAAGCTGAATCCAGGCACGCTCCATTAAGCAGCCGTTTATTTGTCCTACTGACGATATTAGATGTCAAAAACAATCTTCGGGCCGGTGCACTAAGAGGCATGTGGTTTTATTTGAAAGTGTCATCGCTATTGATCCCAAAGCTGGCAGTTTCATCTTACTTTTTCAGACGGTGATGTCCAGCTTGCTGCGTTCTCAAACGATGAGAAATGTCAGTGGGACCGTAAAATATTTCAACGTGTCACAACAGCTGCTTAAATGTCACAGGCCTGAGCCCAGAACGCCGGAGTCATTCGTCCAGCCCTGAGGGGCTCGGTCCATTCGTAACCACACACACACACACACACACACACACACAAGCACAGAGTTTTGTCCAGGGACTAATGAACCGCAAGAATCTGCTCATCCAGCCAGGATGATGATGACAATGACAACGATGACGAGTAAACGTTCAACCGTGAGGCGCAAACGCTGGCCGAACGGCGACTAATAGCAAATCGATGCGATGAATTCCCGAGCAGACGGCGTGAAACGGGTCGAAATTAATTTTATCGACGTCTTAAAGCCAAACAGCACGGTGCTAATAAATCTATCAGACTCAAGCGGATTACATTAGGCATGAAATAAACAGCGGAGAAAATAATCATCTTTACACTATATTAACTCAACATGACGCCAACTTCCTCTCCATTGCGACGGGATGGGCCCGCACTAAGCAACACGCCCTGCCACTCCAGCGTGGAGCGGGTCGGGTTCCAGACCATCTCCTGACCCAATATTGCTTCCAGAAAACCGTATAACCAAGCACATGTGTGTTAACTTTCCGTTTCTGAACTGTGGATTTTCTGTTCAATGGTCCATAGAGAACCACAGAATGCAGCATTAGAAGAAAAAGTCCCAGAACCACATGGTTCAGCATCATATCAACCAAACCAGCACTAGACCAGAGCTCCAACCAGTATAAACCCAACAGAAACCGATAAGTTCCTAGCGGACCGACGGTGGTCCGTGGCGGCACCTGGACACAGACACTGGTGTAAATGTGACTTAATGGGCCCTACTGAGACCAGGAACTCTTTTTAACGATCCTGTGCTGATCTGGCCTCTGCTATAGTCGCGCCTGAACCTAAAATGAGACGGGGCTGGCGCATGATGAATGAAGAAATTCATACATTGTAGTCGCTGTATGTTAAAATACAATGACAATTGCTGCCCACGTCCTGAGAGGCAAACGTATACAGTCGCAAACACTCAAGGAACAATCACACACCGACATCCAATACAAAAATAAAGACATGCAATAGTGCAAAGGTATACAGGTGCTTCAACAAATATAAAGCTAAAATATGCCTAAGGAAATGTGTACTGACAACTACACAAGATATGGGACTGTGATGACCTAGTGGGTAAGGTACTGGACTATGGGCCAGTTGGGTCCCTGAACAAGGCCCTTAACCCACAATTGCTTGGACTGTAAGACTGTATTCATTGTAAGTCGCTCAGGATAAGGGCGTCTGCTAAATGACACAAATGTAAATGTAAATACAGTACAGGGCTATTCCTTCCAAAAATGTCTCCTATAGTGTCTATCAATGAGAACACACTTTCAAGTTCCCTTTAACGGAAACAATCAGTATTAGATATTAGAACCCCTAACTGAGATTTGACCTTCATGGCACTGAGCCTGGATTCTTCCCACGAGCAACAAACCAGACTCCGCCAAAGTAGGGAATTCAACATATTATTTATTACACATTGCCAGAAGTTCAGGCGTTAATTGGAAGCCCTGCTTATGAGGCATGTAACATTTCCTTGTGCTCTGATGAAAGGTTTTACATCAGCACAGGTCTTCTGAACAGAATAACAAGGGAAGATGAATGTAAACGTCTTCAGATCTCTGAATATGAGAAGGTGTCAGAACCTTTGAGACGAGGCAACTCGACTGAAGTCTCACCAGTAACTTGGCGATTCAGACCCTCGCCTTCTCCAGACGAGACGAGACGAGGCGAGACGTACTGTGAGGATTCGGGTTTAATATAATAAGCAGGATGACACGACGGAGATGGATGCATTCTGGCAAAGAGACTCTCAGATCTCAAGGTTAAAAATGTGATCTTCAAATGGAGCAGACACAGGGCCGTGTTTCCCACTGTTTTCTTCAACCCAGTGACTCGGATCTTTCTGCTTTTTGTAGTCTCGCGTTTCGTAATGCATTCCCCTTTAAGCTTTCTATGCTGAAACCAGCATTAGCCAGCCAAACTAGGGACAAATGGGCGCAAACCCAGAATTAACAATCAAAAACCAGCCTTATTAGTTCGATAAAACCAGACCAATAGAATTTGAAACAGACCACCACAAACCGACAGAAACCCACCATTATCCAACTGGAAACAAAAATAGAATAATAAATAATCATTAAAAACCAGTACTACCCAACAAACTACAAAAACAGCACTTAACAACAGAAAGCAGCACCTGAGCAGTTAGGACCAAGCACAAATCAGGGTCTAACCAGCAGTAACCCAACAGTGATAATTAATAACCAGTACCAGACCAGCAGAAACCCAATGCTGGACATTAATAACCAGTGCCAGACCAGTAGAAACCCAGCAGTGAGGATTAATAACCAGAACCAGACCAGCTGAAACGCAACTGTACACAATAATAAATAGTACCAAACCAGTAAAAACCCAAGGCTGAGCATTAATAACCAGTACCAGACCAGTAGAACCCAAGACTGAACATTAGAACCAGTACCAGACCAGTAGAAACCTAACACTGAAAAATCATAAATAATTGTCCGGGTGTTGGCGGGAGCCTCAGAACTCGAGCTGCTGTATTCTTCATGAACATGGCAACCCAGTGACTCTGAGCTTCCCCTCTCCCAGCCTCCCTTCTTTAATGTATTCTTTTAATGCTTTGAAGTCAGAACCCCTCGTTATCACAACCTTATTGTTAATCGTTAGCTAAACCCGTGTTTAAGCAACGACTGCCGGAACAACAACATACGATTTATCTGGTGTTTGTTGGTAAGCAATTAAATAAGTGGGTCATCCGTTAGCTCTGGAATGCAGATGCGGTCTGGTTCCATGTCTGATCTTTTATGTCGATGCCTCGACGCGTCCCGGGTCTTTTGGCTTGACTCGGTGTTCGGATTTTATCGAGCTGATTGCAGGCCTGAGGACGGCTGTTTATGAGTTCTTTAATCTGTGCACGTAATGAGGAAGCATCATCCGCAACTTGAAGGACTCTTGAGCACTGGCTGCTAGTAAAGAAAACTGCAGTTTCTCTCAGCAACAGAAACCAGTAAGACCCAAGCTAAAAACAGACCACCGCTAACCAACAGAAACCCAAATTATGCAACAGCAAAAAAAAAAACCACAACTGAAACCCAGCAATAACCTTTACAAATTAGTACTATCCAACATATACCAACAAAATCAACAAACTAAATAAAACGCCCTGTCCAGCAAAAACCAGCAACCAGTTAAAACCAAGCACAAACCAAACAGAAAGCAGTACCAGACCAACTAGACTCGAAACAAACCACCACCAGTCAACGGAAACAGCACCAAAACCAGCTAAACTTAAGAAAAGCCCAGTAATAACCATTATAAACCAGTACTGTTCAACATAAACCACCTAAACCTTTCATCAGACCAGTTGAAACCAAGCACAAACCATCACTTACCAAAAGAAACCACTAACACACCAGCTAAACTCAAACAGACCGTCACTAACCAACAGAAAGAGAGCAATAACCATTAGAAACCAGTGTTTTGTAACATAAACCAACAAACTGCCGTTATAAAACTATTCAGCTCCAGGCAGGTGAAAACCAAGCACAAACCGGCAAAAATGCAGCATTTTTCAACAGACGCCACTAACAGACCTGCAGAATTATCTAAAAAAAAAAAAAATCAGCAGTCTTCCAAAGCAGTGTGAGATTCACAGCATGAAAACTGTGCAGCTGACAAATCTGCCGCCGGTTTGCGATGCCGACGTGGAACAGGGCATGTGAGGAACGTTTAAAGCATCCTGTTGAACCCGTGCTCTGAGGAATTCAAAGAGAGATCGATAGGGGTTTCCCCTGCATTATAGGAGTTCCTAAAGCATCATTTACATTTTCATTTATATTATTTAGCAGACGCCCTTATCCAGAGCGACTTACAGTTAATACAGCTTTACAATCCAAGTAATTGTGGGTTAAGGGCCCTGCTCAGGAACCCAACTGTGGCAGAGGTGAGATTTGAATCGTGGACCTTCTGGTCCATAGTCCAGTAGCTTAACCACTAGACCGCCACAGTCCCTATCAGTGTGTTATGGGGACGTAAGAGATACTTTTTCAACTTTGCGCAGCAAGTTTGATCTGGTCTCGTAGGAGCCTACAGAGGTTCCTCCAGTTCCTCCAGTCCCCACCCTCATCCATCTAGTATGCTGTCAGTGATCGTGAGAGGCTGTCAAGCGTGCTCCGGCCCGGTTCGGATCAACAGTAAATATTGGTTACTCCAGGGCCTCTGGGGAGCACCGTTACATCCCCTCTTATTAACCTCCTTAACCCGGCTATTTGATTTAAAATAATTACTTTGTCTGTTCTCCGGGGAAAAAGAAACCCCTGGAGTCCAGCACGTACAAACTCTATCTGACACATTTCAGGGCAGTCGGGGGTCCGCTCCGTTCACACGGTCCGTCTCCCTTTAATTACGCTCGAGTTTAAAGACATCAGGGTGGGGAACGAGAGAGGTAAAAACCCGCGAGGAGGTCGGAGAAGAAAAATTACGGTATCAAAGACCTGTCTTCATCGGGGGGAAAAAGATATAAATAAAGCGCAGGACACATATGGCGTCTCCAATCACTTTTTGCCACTCTGATTTTTTTTTTTCCCCAGCTCCGCTCCCGGCCTGTTTCCACGGCAACGTGTCAGTGCCTCACAAGAACTAAAAGCCCCCCGACCCTCCATGCCAGACCAACTTTTCCACTCTCAGGTTCACGTGACCACACCTGTTCCCATGACAACTCGATTGAGGTCAGTCGACGAGTGTATCAATGAACGGCGGTAAAAAATGAGGACAGACGAAAGCCGGGGCTTGTTTCAGCGGCAGAAGTCAAGAGCCATTACACGGCTTTTCCCATCAGCCAGGCGGACCTACCTCAGACGGCCTCGGAAATAGGACAGACGAGAACGGTGCGGCGAATTCTGCCACGGTCGCTGAATATACGGTCCAACAGTGCATTATTAGGGTCGTGTTATTGTGCTCTGACCTTAAACTGGTCTTAATTTAGGTCCTACTGGTCCAGTTGGGATGGAGCTATTCCGGCTCCAGGCAGCTAGAGCCAACGGGTGTGTTTACATTCACTTAATAATGATCCAGAAACGATAGAAAATGTCATTTTGTCAATAATCAAAGTGAACTAGTTCATTTGAGTATTTTTTTAGAATTATATTCTCATCCTTATTCTGATTATCATTTAATTCAAATTCTACATTTCCTCAAGCATATACTGCATCCCCAAAAAGCATTTGGTAGCCATGTAATGGGTGCGGCGATTAATTTCAGGGTTGCCAGATCCTGCAGACACTGTGCAGCTGGACACTAAACATTTTGTTTTTTGTTTTTCACTTTAAATACAATATTTAGTAAATTACAGGAAATAGTCCATGCTTTATTATGAAATTATGAATTTGTCGTAACTATTTCGCCCACTGGAATGTAACCCTGCTGCTGATATTTTGACTTTTCGAGAAAATAAGCCCAAAGTCGTACCTGCTGACTCAAACTCCAGCAAACATTCTGCTAGCTAAAGCTGTTAGCCGTGTTTCTGATATGCGCCTTTTTAGAAGTAGCTGAATTACTTTCTTGCGAAAAGGTCCATAATTTCCATAAAACCATTTCCATTTTTGACCACCCCAAGGGAGAAAGCGGGAATGAATTCGATGTCCTCACCTCTCGCTCTCTGTGCAAGGTTAATCGCATCAAGTCTCGCACCCGGGAGTGTAATGACTCCTCTATTAGCCTAAAATAAATGCATCTTTTACAGACTTTAATCCAAATAAACGCTCTAAGGCTCTTCGGAAGGGAAAAAAATGGCATGAGACGAATATATTTGGCTGCTGCTCGTGTGGCCTTTCCAGGCCCTGGGGGTTTGCTAAGTACCTGACCTTCCAATAGCCTTTGGCCCGGCTCAAACCGGCGTCATCTCCAAGCCCTTTTTAGTCTGTGCAAAGAGCAAAGCTGTTTGGAACAAGTCCATCAGATAGCACGCAATTGGTGCACTCCAGCCGAAGAGGGAGCGCCAGCAGGGTCAAGCCCTAGACATTTGTCCCTCTGTGTGAGCCGACTGCATGGCTCCTCCTCTCAGACCCGACCCTGAAGCATCGATCTGCACTCACGCTGCGGTCTTCAACCACACCGAGGGTCTGTAAACCGCCATTGAACGCAGCCTCACGCACACCTGATCCTGTGCGGCTGAACTCTGAATGACCCTACGCCTTAAGGAGCTCACCAGTAGGACGCTGTCGAGTCCTGAGCTGAGAGATCGTGCAGAGGGAATAAATCCGGAGTTGGCCTGCAGCACAGTGTAATGTCAGAAACCACATCCCATCTCATTAAGACTTTAAAAGTTCAGAAGATCTTGATAACTCTCGGTTCCGAGGAACAGAAGTACAAAACTTGTAGTGGTTGGAAGTATGATTACCTACAAGGCTGTACTGGGGGAAGTGGTTTGTTTGGCGCTATAGCATGTGCAATCCCATGAAACTTGCCATTTTAGCACTGAGGACACGACGTAATGAAGTGTTACAGCTCTTATTTTGTACCATTCTTCCTGCAAACTTCCTAAGGTGCGTACAGTACTGGGTCATTTATTTGTTGTCCATTTATTGTTTCAAAACGATACCCGTACCAGCATGTGGTTTTGCATTATCTCGTCGAAATATTCATGGTCGTCCCTGGCGTCTTGAAGGCAGCATATATCCCTTTAAATTTTTCAGTGTACTCTTCTGCATTGATGCTGCCATCACAGAAGTGTACATGACCTTTACCAAGAACACCGGCCCAACCCCATACCATGACAGACCCTGGGTGTTGGACTCGTCACTGATATCAATCTGGACAACCCTTTGTCGTCTTTAGTACGGAGCGCAGACGTCCATTTTTTCCAAAAACAAAACCCTGAAATAATGATTGTTCTGACCACAATACACATTTCCACTGTGCGATGGTCCATCCTAGATCCTAAAGAGCCCAGAGCAGTCGACGCCGATTCTGAGTTGGCAAACGTAAAGTTTTTTTTGTTTTTGCACAGTAAAGTTTTAAGTGGCATATGTGCATGTGGTGCTTGATAAAGGTTTGATTACCTAATCCCGTTCGCTTGTGATTTGATCAGATTTGGACGAATCACGGTTCTTTATACAGTGCCGTCTGAAGGATCAGAGGTCATGCCTCTTCGGTTTAGGCGTGTGCCCGTGACTGTGCTGAAATTCCTCCAGATTCCTTGAATCTGAATCTGAATGGATGGATTTATCCATTTAACAATTGAAAGAAGCTGACCAGCAAAAAAAAAAAGCGTGGTACGATGTAAGTGAGTCAAGCTAATGGTATGAAAGGTGAGGAAAACCAGAGTATGTGTACAAAAGCCTTGGGGACATGGAGAGAACAAGCAAACTCCACAGAGTAACCAGAGGCAAACCCTGGAGCGGTGCAGAACCAACGCTGCCTGTTGCATCAAATCCATCTTGCGGGAGTCTCTGGAACATCGCGACTAGGAAGATGGAGAAAAGAAAACGCAGAAATAAAGAGACAATACGCTCGGCTGCAGTTCACTTGCACACAGTGAAGGATTGTATTGCGTTCTGTGGCCTCATCGCCTGTCTTGCTCCTGTCCGTGTATTTGGAGATCCATTGTGGGATGATGATGGCCATGGAAGGAAACCGGTTAGTGCTTAAGCGTCACGTGACCTTTTGTAAACAGGGAGCTGATGAGATTAACGACGGCATACGAGCGAACCGCATTGATCCACCGCTCCGGGATCGAGGCTCTACAGACTGTACCCGCATCCCAGCAGTCACTATGTATCGGTTCCACTCACTTGCTAGACTTCGCAGCGGCTGGACTTTTTATTAATCAAACACCTGCGTGGTCATTACCGGCCATCTCTGCGGCTCGGATAAAACGGGAACGCCGCGGATCTAATGAAACATGACAGCGTGGCATTTGCACGGCCCGAGTAGCTCTGAGCCGGAGACGGCGCAGGCATTAAGCAAAACCCCTTTGCATTGATCCGGTATTGAAACCTCGAGGATACGATGAGAGATGGATTCCGGTCGGGAAAATATGGCTCGGCACAGCAGAGCTCAGAGGAGGAGCCTTTGCCGTACCGTCGAGCGGCTTTGTGTGAGGCGAGAGGAAAAGGCTTCTAATTAACGCATGAGGATTATTAATGGCAGCATTATTAGTCTGCCTAGCGGTAATTAATTAGTCCCCCGAAAGGCCAACCCCATCTCAGAACGCGGGCCCGGACTCTCGTGCGCGCTGCGGAATCTTATAAATAATGCCGTGGCGTTGTCAAGCGAGCTGAGGCGCTTTATTAAAGTAAAAGAATAAACAACAAAGCGAGCCTTTCTTTAATAACGTAAATATTCAGAGCGCCCTGATCGAGACCTCCATTTTGTAATCTGTCTTAATATGTCGACCGCAATAACAAAGCTATTCACCACAGTGCTGATGCTGACAGCGAGCCCGGCTACTCGGTCCAATACTAATTTAATAGCCCACGCTGCTTCCCTGCGGGAGCAGGAAATAGAAGTCGGGGCTGCAGTACTGCCAGTGCCCAGGCAGCCATTTCTGTTCGGTGCACCTTCGCTCCGCTCGCTGCCTGGATGCAAATCTCTTGGTAAATATGCACAGGGATCTTCGCTGATGTAGATTTGATTCCTGCCGGCTTTCCGACAACCAATACGGCTATCTATCGGCTGATTAGCGCTTAGCGGCATCATTTTCACACTTCAGCACCAGTAGCAAATCGTCCAAATATCAAACGGGAATGATTTGGATGCAGCGAGAGTGATTTATCGCGCAGCATTTGCATAATAACACTTAATAGTCTCCGTAAAGCGCGTAATACCCAGGTGTCGCGCCAGCCCGGCGTTACGTGACGTGTTTTGAGGAAGGAGCATCAACAACGGCGCTGAAGAGCGGCTTAAATGAGTTCGCCGACAAGTTAATCCGCCTGTTAATCCATCCATACCACCGTCCAACCGTTCATTCGTGCCTCGTTAATGGAGATATATAATCAGCCAATCGGGCGGCAGGAACTCGGTGCATTTAGGCGCGTAGACACGGTCGAGACGAGCTGCTGACTCAAACCGAGCCTAAGAACGGCGAAGAAAGGTGAACTGAGCGACTTTGAACCTGGCTTGCTTGCAGGGTCCTAGATTTTCACACACAGCGCCATCCCTGGGATTTAAAGAGAAAGGTTTGAATGAGAATAAAGAGCGTATAGAATGGTCAGACCGAGGGTACCTGGCACGGGTACGCCCAGATTGGACAAAAGAAGATTGTCTGGTCTGATGAGTCTTGATTTCTGCTGCAACATGTGGAAGGTAGGTTCCGAATTTGGCGTAAACTGCATCCATCGAGCCATCCTTCAACTAATCACGTGTTCAAGCTGCTGGTGGTGTAATGGTGTAAGGGATGTTCTTGGCAAACTTTGGGCCCCTTAAGATCTAGTGAGCATCACACCACAGCCTACCTTAGCAGTGCTGCTGAATGTTTTGCTGCATCCATTTATGCCACACTGTACTGATCTTCTACTACTACTTCCGACTAATAGTGCACCTTCGGGAACGTTTCCAGCATCTTGTTTAATTAAGAATGAACTTTCTAAGATACTAACTAAGACGTTTTATAGTTTAAAAACAACATTCCTGCTCCGAAAAGCAAACTTTCGGCAAAATCTGCTTAACTCACACAATATACCGTCTCCGAGGCAAACATCTGTACTGCTATGACACCTTTCTGAGAGACTGGGTTCCGGTGGATTACCAGACACAGCTGCGAATGGCGTATGAGCTTCGCTTGGAGAATGCGGTGGGAATATCACCGTGTCTTTTTCCATCACTGACAGGAAGGCGCGACGCCTCGCGAGCGAGACCTGCGAGGTAGGCGAGATAAAGAGGGTCACAGCCAATCACTTGTGACTCCGCAGCTCCGTATATCCGGTGACACCTCACCCAGGTACCCAGTCCCTAATGGAGCAGAGAAGGTAAACAGAAATGAGTAACCCAGAAGGAAGAGAACATGGAGGCTCCACTGATCTCCATAATCAGGACAGAGGAGCACAGCCTTGTGGAGGGGATTCCCGAGGTTTTGGAGAGAGTCCCTCGCAGAGAAGCGTGTGTCAGCACTATACCGGTGATCGATGGCTGTTAGTGAGGGAGGGAGACAGGCGAGGAGGTCAAGAATGAATTTCTGTGATCTATCGCTGGCTGGAGAGTCTGATCCATCAGCCACTTTGGAGGACCATTAATCAGTACGATTGGCTGTTTGGAAAATCGGGCAAGGCTGGACTTTTGCTCGTTTTTTAAACGGGACTGGGTGGTGATTTGTAAGCGGCTTGATGAGAAGAGCCGAGGTAGCCTAACCGCTCTGGTCATAATGTGGATTACGGTGCATCAGAGGATCAATGCTGACTCGGATTTGGCTGGGTAATGGCCACAAAAAGACAGATGAGATGCATTTAGGATTTACATTTTTTTCATTTCACCCAAAACTCCATCTTTAATCTAACAGCACTAAAGACCTGCCCCAGTCAGCAGCGTTTTTTAATGGGGCACCAAACGTGGATGAAGTCCAACAGGCACTCAACAGTATATTCCATCGTGAGTGTTTATATTTTGATCATTAATGTGTGCTTGTAACTCACGAACATTTTCTGTGCATTTTCTGGACCATGTTAACGTCCGGTCAACCTCAATTTTGATCGCCGAACTGCTTCGTAGAACTTAATGCATTCATTAAATACCGTGTATCTATACTTCATCTTTCTCCACCCACATCCGGGAACTTCATACCATTCTGTCCGTCTTTAGGAGCAAACTCTTTTTTGAAACTTAAACACACCTAGAGAGAGGCTGCTCGCTTCAAACATCATTAATTCTTTACAATGGTTATTAAATACCTGTTCGCATTCACTCGTTAGAGAACAACCGCTGTACCGGGCCTGATTAATGGAACGAATCGTGGAGGAAACCCATTTTCACCTGCACTCTCACGATTTTTATAGAAAGGAACGTGAGAGTGTGGGAAGGTGTGAGAATGTAGGCTAATTACTAAACCTATTTACGAGATGTAAAAAAGTAATTGTATTATTCCAGCACGTGATAAAAATAACGGCGTCGCTCTGGAAGGTCGCCGGTTTGCTGCGTTTAAGAATACAGAATCAGGATCAGAAATGACCAACCGAAAACTAATCATTTATTAACAGAAAGGTTAATGATTGTTTGTTTGTTTATTTGGCTTCTTTAACGTTAGCGGCACACGAGGTTATATCCATACACAAGTTCATCTCAAGACTAGTCAAATATATATATATATATATACACACACATACACACATACACACAAGTCAATGCCAATTCAGAGTAATCAGTTACCCTAACATGCATGTCTTTGGACTGTGGGGAGGAAACCGGAGTACCCGGAGTAAACCAACACCCAGGGTCTGTCATGGTATGGGGTTGGGTCGGTGCCCTTGGTAAAAGTCATGTGCACTTCTGTGATGGCAGCATCAATGCAGAACAGTACACTGAAAAATTAACATCATTGTTGACACGGGGAGGACATGCAGACTCCACACAGAAAGGACCCAGGTGGCTCCACCCTGGGATTGAACCCGGGACCTGCTTGCTATGAGGCAGCGGTGCCACCCCACCGAGCCACCATGCTGCCCCAAAAGGTTAATGAAGTAAAACATAAAAGATATAAATTTACATACGACAGCCCAAAGACGTGGGAACAAGGGGGACTTACTGAAAGATGGCTCCTATACAGAAGCTCCCATAGTTCAGACAGTTCACGTCCCAGCAAAGGTTTGAATCTGGCTTGCTTATGGAAACCAGTACTTGTGGTTCAGGGCCACACCCTCTGCCATGAGCCTGACCAGGATAAGCAAGATGTTCTTTCAATGATTCTTTGGTTGTCCTACTAAAATATTTATCGGATATATGTGAGCATAATGCACTTTTACACTGGGGCACTTCAGAGGCACCAATTTACCTAATGTATGCCTGTATTTTGGGAGCCTGGAAGAAAAACACTGACTTGAACCTTTATTTGGGGGCCGTGAGGTGAAAGTGCTTGCCACTGTGAATCCGTGGCAACATATGGCAACACATATAATCTTATTATGATGTCATAAAATCCTCACTTTAATCACTGTGGTTAGCAACCAAGGGTTAATAAGGCAGTTAAGTACCAGCTAGTGCCCTCTTCAGGTGCACATGAGAATTGTGGCGCTCTTCAAAGTTTCTCCACGTTCCTTCATCACCTAGAAGAAAGGAACAAGTCGATAACGAGTGCCGTGTCGAGTCCTGATCAGGTTAGAAAGCCCTCAAAGCGTTAATCAGTTATCAGAGTGTAATTATTCTTAGGTATTATTAACGGCGCGAGTCCAAAACGACCCGAGGCTCCAAACCGCTACCTCACTCCAGTTCTTATTCCACTAATATGGTCATGCAGCATTTGTGGGGAATCAAATATCCACTGCAGAGTCACGGTGAAGAGACAATCTGTGTGTGTGTCTGTGTGTGTGTGTGAGTATGTGTGTGTCTATATATATATTTGTGTGTATGTGTATATCTGTGTGTGTGTCTGTGTGTGTGTGTATATATCTATGTGAGTATGTGTGTGTGTGTGTGTGTGTGTGTGTGTATATATGTGTGTGTGTATATATATCTATGTGAGTATGTGTGTGTGTGTGTGTGTATATATCAGTGTGAGCATGTGTGTGTGTGTGTATATATGTGTGTGTGTTTATCTGTGTGAGTATGTGTCTGTGTGTGTGTGTGTGTGTATATATATATATATATATGTGTGTATATGTGTATGTGTATATCTGTGTGTGCGAGCGTGTGTGTGTGTGTGCATGTGTATATAAATGTGTGTGTATATCTGTGGGTTTATGGGTGTGTGTATCTGTGTGTGTGTGTGTGTGTATCTGTGTGTGTGTGTATGTATATATCTGTGTGTGTGTATGTATATATCTGTGTGTGTGTGTGTGTGTGTGTGTGTGTGTGTGTGTGTATAAGTATGTGTGTGTGTGTCTGTATGTGTGTGTGTATATGTATATGTGTGTGTGTGTGTGTGTGTGAGTGAGGGGTGTGTGTCTGTGTGTATATGTATATGTGTGTGTGTGTGTGTGTGTGAGGGGTACGTGTGTGTGTGTGAGGGGTGTGTGTATATGTATATGTGTGTGTGTGTGAGGGGTGTGTGTGTGTGTGCGTATGTGTGTGTGAGGGGTGTGTGTCTGTGTGTATATGTATGTGTGTGTGTGTGTGTGTGTGTGTGTGTGTGTACGTGTGTGTGTGTGTGTGTGTGTGTGTGAGAGAGAGAGCGTGTGGCTCATGAAGTGAAACGACAGCAGGTTTGAGCTTTGGTTTTGAGCAAACAAGGCCAAATTCAGCAGCACGTGAATCCACATAAATCCACCACGTCTCATCGGACCATTAAACCTTTCGCCACATGGCATCAGAAGCACAAACACTTTTTATAAGATGCTTCTTCGACCATCTTTGTGTAAAGCTTTTCAGATTGTTTCCACACACACAGACCGAAAAATCTCATCCATAATGTCTTGCGAGTCCTTCAGAGATGCCGGTGGCCTCTGGTAGCTTCCCTGATCAACCTGACAGCTTAGTCGTCCAGTTTATACAAGATGTTGGTATTGCTGTACGATTTCTATTTTTTAAAAAACAAGCCATGAACTACTATTAGTGGAACCTTACCCCTGGTGTGAGGCTACCTCTTTTAAGCCTTATTCACACACAAGTAAGATTTTAATGTGATTTTGTGTGGGACAAAAGCACCCAAACATACAGACAAAGCATTTTCTGTCAGACTCCCATGCATTAACTCTTTAACAAATTTCCACTGTTCCTTTTCTTTTTCTCTGCTCCCTCTCCACTTTTACCTTATTTAGTTTCCTTTCTCTTCCTGATAAACATGTCGCAGAAATTTCAGGGATTTTTTTTTTTTTTTTTTTTACAAAAAAAAAGGAATGAGCCATATAAACTAGGGCTGTACCGATCCGATATTTTGTATCGGTATCGGCCCGATACGTGGCAAAAACACTGGATCGGAGATCGGATGAGGGGAGAAACAGTTTAATCCGATATCTTTCCTATCGCGTTTAAGCTTTAGTACAATTTGGCCGACATGGCGTGAACAGAGACGTGTCACGTGAACAACAGCTGGAACTCGAGTTAAAACTGTTAGCTAGCAGTGTGGTCATCATGTCAGCTGTGTGGAGTTATTTTAAGCTCGAGGACGATCAAAGTAAAACAGCCGAGTGCAACGTAGGCAACGCCAGAGGTCAAGAGGTCTTAGCAGCGTATCGGTCTGATATCGGTATAGCCAGATATTCAAGCTAAAAAATAATTAAATACATTTTATACTGTATATAATAATTATATAATAATTCAGTATCAATATCGGTATCGGGCATGAAAAAGTGGTATAGAGCCAGCCCTAATATAAACACTCGTGCTCTGCTAGTAGCAGGGTGAGCTGTTCTGCCTGACAACGGAGCTCTGATTGGTCAGACTCATTTAAAGCACTGAAACAATTCAGCCGTTTCAGACTCTGATTGCGTTTTGAAGGACAGGCTTCACTTGCGCATGTTTTTCAGACGTAAAAGTCGGACTCTTTATTTTTTGATTCTGACCCAATCAAATCACTGTTGCCAGCTGATGCCAGGTTCGAGCCAATCGGTTTTCAGATTTGTGATCTGGAAGGTGATCGTTTGGACCTGTGCACGTTTCTAACAGTTATGGGTGGTGATGATTCTCAAGCATTTGTTTGAACAGGCTTTAATGCAGGCATGCGCAAGGCAAGGATGTACACATGCCTGCAGGACGCAAACAGAACAGACATACTTACATGGTGCAAACACATCCCACACACACACACACGCACCCACCCACACACACACGCACACGAACACAGCGAGAGAGAGAGAGAGAGAGAGAGAGAGAGAGAGAGAGAGAGAGGGCATGGTTATCTTACTCGACAGCTCCACAGCACGCTCAAAAACCTTGTAACTGTTCTCGTGCGATTATTGCACCGGTTTCCATGACGACAGCCCACAATTCTGCCGGCGTGCCAATCGGCGCGCGTTTAAAATCATAATAATCCATTCTTCAGCCCGTTCACTTCTTTTTTTTCTTTTTTTTTTTTTTTACCGCTTTGAACAAGGCAGTAATTGGTTTCCTTTAATCTGCTTTCTTTTGACACTACCTACATTTAATTACGTTAGGAGAAGGACCCTATCTCTTTGTGCTCGGGAGTCACAGCGTCACCGGACTGCGGGGACTCGATTCAGCCTGGAGGAAAAACTGCGGTGATTGAAAGCTGCAATTGATGATGTGAGTGTAAGAAAAAAAAAAAAAAAAAGTCCAAGCGAGAAAAGAAAAGAAATAAATGCAGCACTCACCATGAAGGGCTCCGACAGAGTACAGCTATTGCTTATTATTGTTTGGACTGATTAAGCTTATTTTTTCTTTCATTCCTTCACTTTTCAGGGAGGTCTGTACACTGTGTGTGTGTGTGTGTGTGTATATGAGTGAGTGAGTGTGTGTGTGTGCGTGTGTGTTTGTTGAACATGAGCAGGGAATAAAGGTCAGTTTAATTAACGCTGGCTGATTTAAATAACTGCCGTTCACTCTCTAATTCTCAAGCCAGTGATGTTGTGTCAGTTGTGCTCGGTCTGTTCACATGCCCCGACCTGATGAGTGACTCGGCTTGGTAAAACTGACTTCTTAGAGTCTAAACACACACAAGCACACACGCCGGCAGTGACACTGACACACAATACAGCCGAGCACACGGTGAGCACTCCCTGCCGTGCCCGCCGGAAAACAAGCTGAGAGGGGAAAAAAAAACAAGAATGCAACAATCTGGGCGTCAATCATGCCGCATGGGGGCCAATCGACTGGGGTCCCTGGTGGGTTCCGAGCACCAGCGGAGCAGCTAATGGGGATTATTGCGCAGGGGGATTCATAGAGAAACACAGGCGTCCGGGTCAGAGGGGCTAACCTGAATGCACCGCGAATCACACCAAGCTCGCGCACTCTGGAAAAGGGGCTGGGTGAGGAGGTCTGCGGAGGGTGGAGCAGATTTGTACCTCAACTAGTGGATACGAAAAACAGGTGGCATCTGTATCAGTGTTGCTCCTTAAGTGGTTATCAAATAAGATGGCCAAAGAGGGTGGCACCTTTAGCCAGCAAGGTCGAGCAGAAATCTTGGGGTGGCACCCGGGGAGGCAGCTGTTGTTACCTGGATGGCTACATGTAGTCAGGAAGACTGATTCGAAATATTGGGGTGGTACACAGGGAGGGCAGTAGATGTGGGACAAATGGGACGCATTGGGGTGGCTGCATGCCACTTGTAAGACTGATTAGAAATGTTGGGGTACAGGGAGGGCGACAATTTGAGGAGTCAGTGCTGCTACTGTTTCAATGGGTATCCATTAGGATATCCAAAATGGGTGGCATATTTAACCAGTAAAGCTGATCAGAAATTTTGGGGTGGCACCCAGGGAGGGCCAAAGGGATTGCCAAAGAGGGCGACATGTTTAGCAAGAGTGGCACCTGGGGAGGGCAACAGTTGCTGGTGAACCATCAGGGTATCCGAAGGGATAGTCGATGAGGGTGGCATATTTATCCAGTAAGGTTTATTAGAAACATTGTATGGTGACCAGGGACGGAAATTGATGTTGGAGGAGTCAGTGCCACCCCAGACAACCCTATAGTGCTGATCGTTCTTACAACATCACACGCTATACAAATGGGGTGGGACCCAGGACCCAAAAGCCTTATTCCATTCTATATAACCAGGTGGACCAACGGGTGGGCAGAGGTTTATTAAACATATTAAAGACTAAAATGTGTCATTTACACAGTGCCTTCTGCCAAGTCAGTCAGGCTGGTTCGAAATTTGAGGGTGGCAAATCAGACGTACGAGTAGGCAGTGCCACCCTGTACCGTACATCCACCCACAAATTCAGTCACTCTGTTACTAGATGAAGATTTCTCACGTACAGAAACTTTTGATTCCTAGTGTATGTGACGGATGATGTCTTGCCCAAGTTTCGACTCTGTGTGTGTGTGTGCGCGCACCCTTTCCATCTGTTTAGGAAGCGTGGGAGCTGGCAGTAATGAGTCGCGTCTCGGCTCCGCCGCCCACACCTGGCTCGGGTCACTTAGAGCTCGGCTTGTGTACTCACACCTACATTCAGCTGACGTTCAGGTGGCAACCACTGTGCCGTCTGTGTGCCACAGCAGTCCAGAGTCGTGTCACGTGTTTGATACGGATTCCAATTACGCATTTACACAGCGTTTATAATGGCAAACCATTAAAATGCAAACCAAAAAAGCCTCTGAAATGAATGTAGCTCCTGGAGGAGCCCTTGGGTTCCTCTCAAATCTCAAGTCCCTAGAACTGTTTGGTGTGAAAGAAGCATGTATGCATGAACATATGTAGAGAAACTGGTGGACACAAAGAGAAACAGAATGAACTACAAAGATCAGCTTGATGGGAGGTGGAGCTAAAATGGAAGTGTCGACCTCCTGAGAAAACTTGAGAAACCACCAAACTGAGAAAGCACTAATCGTTTGTCTTAAAGCTTAATTTCAGGATGAAGTTATGACCTGTACTTTGGTTGTCCCAAAGGTTACAAAGTGGGATTCCCTCATTTTCACATCTAACATCAACATGCTCACGAGGCGAGCCAATAGCCGAGCCCCATCCTTAGCCCAGCTGAGGCCTCAGTCATCATATGGACTGCTGAAGGTTTATTTAAGCAACTAAAAAGCATTGTGGAATAAACCAGTACATGCTATTTTCAACATCCCCGATGCACTGCACAACAGCACAGTTCTGACCTCTTTGAGCTTGCGTGTGAGGAAGCCACTCAATAAACACTTTCAACAGAAGTAAAACTTTCTTCAGAGTAACAGAATTTACCCTCAGGCTTAAGATTTATATTTAAAAAGATAGTTCACGTACCTTAAACCTACCTAAAGCTGCCTCATGAGTAGTTCAGAAATGTCCAGACATGAAAACTCAATGGTTTTGTAGGTCACATACCTGACCAAATACACCTTGTACAGGTTGGTGACCAAATGCACATTGGTGCACCACTTCCCAAAGATCCTGGGTTTCTCATCTGTGGTAAAACATAAGAAGAAGGACCCCCTTGTTCCCAAGACTTCCAGTATGGTCTTCAATTTCTGGACTGATGTAAAATAAGGACTTTTTACGAGATGTCGGAAGAGAAGGTGGAGCTTGACCTCCACCTTCTTAATTTCCAGTCATTTCCAACATGGCAGACCCACTGGATGAAACTGATTTTCTTATCAGGAGGCAGAATGTTAAAGCTGGACCGCCAAAGTCCACAGACTTGACGCAAGAGGAGCTGTACATTTGGTATCCAAAATGTTTTAAAACATACAAATATTCAAGACCAGTTGTTGGCACACTAATAAATTCCCTGTGATCCTTATAAATCATCCAGAAGCACTGCTTGGACCACCTACAAATATTAAGAAGGAAAGAAAGGTAAGAGAAGCGATGCTGAAGCAGACCCCTGAATGAAACAGTGTTTTATAATGATTTATAGCAGACGGTGTATTTGTGGAAGGGTGGGAGATTACCTCGCCAGCACTAGCTCGCTTTGCTTCATGGTTCCCTGCTCCCCGAAGACGACACTACATCTCCTGCTGTCGCCGCACCCTTATTAGGAAGTCTTAACGCCGAAGCATATTCGCTTCCTCAGTGCAACAGCGGCAGGTTGTGAAGAGCGTGCACGGTGCAAGGTGGCGGAGGATCTGCGGCGCCCTCATTAGGACACTTGGAATCGTGAAGTCTACGAAGTGGCAGAGGATTAAGAAATCTGGCTGCTGCTTCTCCAAACTGGCTTGTGGTCATTAGAGGAAAACAGATGCTTGGGTCTATATGAGGAGGTTGCCCTCCACCAAAAGGTCGTAAGCCAGAGAAGAGCGGACTATGCTCGCAGTATCTGTCCATCATTTTTGCCATCAGGGCCATGATCACTTGTCCGACGTTATCTACCTCAAACACTCAAGCTCCAGTTTTCATTTTTGCAGTGTATAACCCTAAAAAAAGCATAGAAGAGACTCAAACGCAGGCCCCCTAGGGGTGGGCTAGGGTACGCCAGCTAGGCGACGTCAATTCTTTTTTTGGATTCATACATCTACTGTAGGTCGTCCTAAGTCTATCGTTCATCATGTCTATGAAGTTTTTCCATTCCACTCTCAGGACCCATCTACCCAGCATGCCAATCATGCCGGCCTGCTATTGTGCACAGTGCAATAGCGGGAAAAGAACAGAAGGGATTCGGTCAGGAGGTTGCTGGGTTTTGCAGGTGGCACTGGAACTAAGGAACGTTGCTGCACCGACAGTGCCGAGCGCTGTCCTCACCCTTGGATGCCTTTCCTCATCAACGCGTTTGAACCCGACCCAAAGATCACAGGCAGGATTAGGTTCGACATGACTGAGTGAAACAGGTGGACCTCCTCTGAAAAACCAGTGGCAATCAGAAGACAGGATTAATAAGGGAATCTGAGCGCAAGGTCTTCTGAAGAGCAGAGTGCCGGTGAACCTCGGATCGCACTCTAGCTGCAGCCGAGGACGGGCGAAAGCTCCCCGCCGACGCGCCAAGCTCTGCTTTTGATGTTAATTCCTTGAAAGCTGTTTCTTTAGCTGGGGATTAGAGCACGGCGAGCCAGGCTTAGCGAGCCTGGGCTAATAAAGATGACACATCTAACATAGGTACACTCACTCACACAGAGCCTCAGGATCGGCACCTGTAGGGTTTCCCTAATTATCACTGACTGTCTTTTCTTTCCTTAGCAGGAATAAGTGGAGCACAGGGTTCGGATGAGACTGTAAACAAGACCAAAGTCAATCTGAGCGATCCTGGTCAGTTTTGGCATTCAAGCTCAAATGATTTGTTTAGTTGATGTTCTAAGTAAAAACGTGTGGAGAGCCAACCACAGTGTAAAGAATTAAAGCGAAAAAAAACATTGGTAAAAAGGTAGAAACACTCTCATAGTCCAAGTGTGAAAGGTTTGGTACCAGATGAGCCACTTGGCTGGTTAATGTCATATTTGCTTCGTTCCCTCCAAAACCTCATCTAGAATATCAACCACCAAAGTGAGACTGGAGGTCCGTGGTCTTGCATGGGACGACATATGATCTTCAAAAGCAATACTTATACTTTTATACTGTTAGCCACTCGTTACACGTCTGACGTATGCAGAAGTTCACCTCTGAACACACAAACCATCCAACCTTGAAGCAGATGGGCTACAGCGGCCAAAGATCACACTGGGTTCTGACGGGAACAGGGAAATGAGGCTACAATTCACACAGAAGATTGGCTGGTCTGAGGAGTCTCGATTTCTGCTGCCACATTTGGATGGTAGGTTGGTAGGATGGTTCAATGATACAAAAATCTACGATGAATGTGAGGGGGTCCAGCTACCTTATGAAGTGGGTTCGTGGGTAACACTACCGCCATGCTGCGTTTGTTTAATTCAGCACCCGTAAACAGGTAGGCTACAATTAACAGGTTTGTTTTTTTTAATTCATAATTTCTTCTCATCTAAAAGCCCTGAATAATGTCATTTATCTTTCAAGAGAATTACGCCAGTATTTATCATACCGTACATCACCGTCTCCATCTGCATCAGCTCCTGCTTTATTTTATCAGCACCGGAGATCGTCTGCGCGTCTCAGAGCCTGACAGTTATGAAGTGTGTCCATTATAGCCTATAAACGACCATTACCATTACTGATTAGCTGCTACGGCTGCGTTAGCCCCGGGGACGTTGCTGTTAATGATCGCTGGGCAGCTTGCATACCAAAGCGACGGCATGACTCCCCACCCGGTCCATCATCGGCCAGATTGATAGGGAATTCCCAAAGAACAATCAGGCCTTGGAGTGCCTGAAATAATTCCTCCCCGCTCCTTCTGACAAACAAATCATGGCTTCCGGTCCCTCTGTGATCAATTATCATTCATTTTTAATGCCTTGATCTGACAGATACCAGCACGGCTCCAGAGAACATCCTAATTACCAGGGTTCATTCTTTTTTGTTGTCTTGGTTTGGATAGGTTTTATTCTGCAACTCAATTAAAGATGTTTCGCGATAATCGCGCCCTGCCACGGGGAATTATTATATCCTCGAAAACTTTCGAGCTCTCGAAACCATCCCATCCAT
Organism: Parotocinclus haroldoi; assembly: GCA_034779995.1. Taxonomy (NCBI): domain Eukaryota; kingdom Metazoa; phylum Chordata; class Actinopteri; order Siluriformes; family Loricariidae; genus Parotocinclus; species Parotocinclus haroldoi. Next base: position 26,807 of record JAUZST010019125.1, read on the forward strand.
TAAAGCCCAGAATGGCTTATTTCCTCATGTTCTGCCATTGGCTCGTTCACCCAGATTCCCAAGGAGGAGATAACAAATACTTAATAGGCCACGATAGATTTGAAGCCTTAGTGAGAGCGTGGAACCACAAATCAGTCGGGAAGGCGGCTATAACTTCATTAACTTCGTTCATTCTCTTAGTATGTTTTAATTGGCTCCATTAGTTTTGGTTCAGTTTTTCTTTACATAGCGGTCATTCATCACGCTGACAGATTCACTACGCCGGGTATTATTTCCACCCTTTTTTTTACTGCCAAATGATGACACAAGATAAAAGAACCACAGACGTTCACTCACTAAGGCATGTCTCTGCTTCCGGTGCAAAATTGCAGTCAAATGTTATGCGTTCTGAAGAAGTAAACTGCTTACAATGCCTGAAACAGTGCTAATTAATAGTTGTAGTTATGTATAGTGAGTACATCCAGAGGATACGTTATAAAGCGTTCATAGTGACTTAGAAGTCTTAGCATAAACCTGCAGAATCCCTAAACAACACGGTCGTGTATGACTTCATTCACCTACATTGAAGTAAACGTACATATTTGTGACTATAAACTGTACATAATGCTTCGTAGACCGTTTAATCGTCTTAATAATAATAATTTGGTGGTTATAAAAATGCTTATAAAGCATACATAAGTTCTGACACACACCACTATAAACTATAAAAACCTGCGAGATTCCTGCGGGATGGGACTCAATTTAACTATTACTCACGTGATTGGGAAGGTACAGGATAAAAAAGTGAACGGGAGCAGACGGGAGCGGGAACCAAGACAATAGATAAGACAAAAGAAAACATAGAATAAGCACCGCCATTTTGTATTTTTTTTCTTTTAAGAAACCTACAGTAACGCAATTCTAAAGAACTACACAGCCCAGAAACCAACGGTGCTTCCGGCCACAGCTTCCCACCGGAATTCATAGAACAGCACCAATGGAGGGAGTAAACACAAGGGCTGCGTCTCAAATGGCCTACTGCTTTCGAGTACTGCATAGTATGGAAGTATGCCATTTCGGACGCAGCCAAGCTCAGAAACTGATGTCGTAAAAATGTATTTGCAATGCAAAGTCAGAAGTAGCGACTTATCTCTAAAGCTTCATGTGGCCTTTTTTTCTTTATACAAAAGCTTTTATGCACATTTGTTGGTCGACAACAGTTCTCTTGCTTTGTGCAGTTTTTTCTTCAGGCAAATGAATGCCTAATGTTTTAAGGAAATAATTGCTCAATAGATGAGTAAAATGAAACTTTATGTTCTGTTCGGGTTTATTCAACAGGGACTTCATAGGAAAAACTATAGGGACCACAGGCCATGTATTATTTAAATTTTGTGGCCTTTAGTGAATGATTTTTTTATTAAGGCATAAAATGTCTCCCTATATTAACACAAATGAATGGGGACAAAATTAAATTGAATTGTATTGCCTAAAAACTAAAATAAGTAGGAAAAATGGGAGCGGGAGTCATTTTGAATGGGAGCGGGATGGGAGTGGGAGTCATTTTACCAGGAGTGGGACAGGACACCTGGCACAATTGCCCAAAATAGTTGTGGTTACACACCACATAATATGTGTATATACAGTATAAGTCTGTGTAATCACTCATAAGCAACTAATATAATAATAATAATATAATATAACAAGTAATAACACTTACGTATGACTTTTTTCTTTACATATTATAAACTGTGCTTATAAGAATGTTTCTATAGCAGCTTATAAAGTGTATATAGTGAGCTATAACCCCTGGCACAGCTGCCCAGTAATAGCTGTAATTACATACTGTACATAACGTAATAACATAGTATTAAGGCATATGACTCATTCAGGACTGGTTACTTAACAAATAAAAAACTTGGTAAGAATGTTGCTACGACAGCTTATAGAGCATACATAATGCATTTTAAGGTTTAGAAAAAAGCCTGAATGATCACTCTTGTGCATTTGTTTATATATAAGTATAGGACCTCTTAGGGCCAGGTTACATAATGCATTCTAATCTGTGCTCATAAGACGGTTGCTATAGAAGTTAATAAAGCATATATAATGCATTATAATGTTTAGCATGAGCCTTATGAGCAGCTGAAATGACTTTTTGCATAACAGATCAAATACAATGTTTCCAATGGCACTAAAATGTTATATGGTCCCATTAATGCATTATAACACCTTACCAATATCTGTATAATTGCTTTTGGGCAGTGACAATAGTGAATATAAAGCACAATTATAGTAATGTAACTCTATAACTCTGTGATGTCTGTTAACATAACGCATAACAGACCGCGTTTTATTACACTATAGCACTTATACAAACCCTGATGGGTTATGAAACTGTTATGACATGTTTATAACACGCTATATACTTCATAAAAGCTGTACAAATCCTAATATTCAGCAGGTAATAATTAGAACACCATTATATGACTTTTGGATTAAAGGTGTATACATATAAAGTATGTATAGTGTGTAGTACGCATTGAGAACAAACATTTTTTAGACATTATTATTAAACCATTATAGTGGTTAACAGCCACTCTAAACAGTAGTACTATATTTAATACTATATTGTGTGTTTACTCTAGAGCCCATCTGTAATGCAAAACAATTAAGGAAAATTGAATGCGAGTACCGCTTCACAGGAAGGACGTGGACTCACAGCAACTAATGCAAAGTTCTGTAAATGATGAGAGGTCAGGGCAACCCGGAGCCTCATTACAGCTCATCTCATTACCTATAAAACGTTATATATCAGGTTTAAAAAAGCACACAGCTGATGCAGGCCATGATCCTGTCTGGTCTCGCTCAGATTGCGAGGTTACGCTTCTTAATACCGCTATCACTCATCCACAGTGGGGTTAGCGAGTCTCGCTCGAAAGCAACGCTTATGCTTATCCAGAAGACGCGGTTATGGAAGCGCGGCGAAACGTGCGGTGGTTTCTGACGGGGGGTGAGTTTGCAGAAGCGATTTTACATCCCAAAGTTATGGAGCCACAATGTCAACGATAAAACTCTAAATAAACTTTATAAAGTCCACCACAGATCTGCAACAGACAGGAAATGGAAAGCTGCCGTTACAACCGTGAGAACAGGTCTGTCGAGTAGGTGTGTAAATCCGCTTTGAAACAGGTGTGAAAAGGTGGCTGTGGCCAGTAAAAAAAAAAAAGGTGATTTTAATAATCAGTGGTAAGAACCAGCCGCTGGAAACAGGCCTGGGTGCAAATCCTAGATGAGGATTGGGGGTGAATTTACAGCACCCTGTCCAGGCTGTACCTCTGCCTGAGGACACAGTTCGGCTCCAGATCTTCCCCTGTGACACCGAGCAGGGTAAAACAGACCTTTGGTCGTTCAGATATTGTGTGAGGTCGTTAGCTTGCCCTCATGTAGCGTTTTCACACTTTGACCGTGTCAGTCATGTTTTTTTAACGACTGAAAACCTTAGATGAGTGGTTCGTAAAAGTGTGGGGTTGGAGGGCGTGAGCACAGGGGGTGGCAATAACGAAAAATCACGCTGCCTCCTGGGGGGATTGGCAAAGGACTGGATTGTGGGGGGCAGCAATCACAAAAAATCATGGACTTGCTGGCCATTAGTGCAAAAGAGATGCAGCAGATTCCCCACATGTCGAAATACAAGTGGTTGGACTATTATAACAAACAAATCGACCACAGTTTAATTTCTGCCAATTAAAACAGAGTTTTGAACCTGTGACCGGACGTCAGAATTACTACATAAACGTCAGAACGCACGTGGTATCTGTACACCGCGCCTCACTGAAGTGTTTTCAGCCCTGAAACCGATTCTTGCCTCATCTTTCCTAGTAACGTGTGTGGTGTTATTCCGTTGCTGACCTTTTTACCCTGATTCTTGCCTACCGTTTTTAGTAAAACTGTCTTCAGTCTGACGATTGGGTGTGGCTTTGCACAAAAACACACGCACACACACACACACACACAAAATAAACTAATCAAACATTGCTCCAAGAATTGAAAATGTTTGCCAGGCAAATCAGGTTTTGGTCTCACCTTAACCTTCCTGTAACCTAATCTTCTATAAAAAATGCAGATGATATGCCTACCCCGACTGCATTAAACTTTGATGGGGCATATACTCCTATAAACAGCCCCAAAAGCAAATCATACTAAGTCTACCTTCCTAGAAGGTCTAGAAGGTCAGGTCCGCTTAATACATAAACCACTTTAGCACTTCGCATTTTGTTCACACTTGTCTGTTCTGAAGTGCTCTCAGTTTCTCAGATGAATCACCGTATGATCACTTTTGTTCTGCGTGTGCAGGCTGGGTCAGGGGGCAAGTTTTTTTTTGCTTTTTGGAGGGGCTCCTCCAAGGAAAAGATATTATGAACCACTAGTTTATCCCACACAAATGTCTCTGCTCAATTTTGAAATAATAAGGAAGTCCTGAAAAATAATCTACTCTATAGTTTTTGATGCAGTCCACTTTATATTCCACACTATATTATATGTCTTTTCATTTGCTTATGTTTTAAAACAGCAACATGAATATATGAATACTGGTGATCCAATGTCATGACGTTACAGTGTAAACAACAAGTGGTCTGAGTTCTTATAAGTGCTAAAGAGAACCAGAAAGAAAAGCAAGTTGCTTACAGTGACAAGCTCAGATTCAGTCTTTCAGGTTCAGATTAAAACATGTAAAACACGTATCGCGTTTGTCTTTGCTCTTTCTCTTTGTTTGCCTTCACAAATGAATAAACTGTGTGTACGTCCGGCTCTGCCTCGGAGTGACTTTTTCCGGCTGCTCTTGGTCCGTTTCACCCTTCACCGCCTCCCAGCCTTCACCTTGTCGCTGTATATGCACAGCGGCGACCCTCTTGTTCATCAAGTCCGTCCTTTGTGTTAGCTCTTTGTCTAGCCGTTGTGTTTATCCTCTGTTTGCTGCCCTGTGTCCTCCCGCTATTCTGTGTTCTGTGTTTGTTTGGGCTCTTTGCTTTGTCACAACATTCTGCGTTTCACCTTGTGCATGTCACTGCAAATAAAACTCCACTTGCACTGGCATCCACTTCGCTCTAGCTGCCTTCAGCCGGCATAACAAACGCAGAGACCGAGAAAGAGCACTGTGTATGTACAGCCAGGCGGGGAACAGATTTAAAACTGGTTCTGAGGTTATGCAGGGCGAAAGGGGCCAGGAGGGGCCCATCCTGAGAATGTGTTCAGGCTTTGCAGCCTCATTAACAAACCTAACGTTAGTTAATGTGATTAAACGAACCCAAGAAGGTCCCGGGTTCAATCCCAGGGTGGAGCGGTTTGGGTCCTTTCTCTGCAGAGTCTGCATGTCCTCCCCGTGTCTGCGTGGGTTTACTCCGGGTACTCCGGTTTCCTCCCACAGTCCAAAGACATGTGCGTTAGGTAAATTAGTTTCTCAAAATTGGCACTGACTTGTGTATGTATGACTGGTCTTCAAATTAACTTGTGTATGGATGTGTGTTGTTGGATGGCCACTGATGGCTGATAAGCGACGTTAAATAAGCCAAACAAACAAACAAAGATACTAAGTATGTCACAAGTATGGATGACTTCTGTTTTCTTATAATCACTGTTTACCAGCACCTTATTTACCAAGACCTCTTTCATAATATGTTCGCTCCAGGGGTATGTGGAAAGTCATGGGTGGTTTTTTTGTGGTGGTTGTGTTGGTTAGACTGAGACTGAAAAATAGTGCGGACTATGGGTGCTAAATTTGTCGGTGCGTGGAAAAGGTCCATATGTGTAAAAATAAACTTCCCAGAATTATAGGAGCAATTTTGATTAACCTAGCGCTGGTCCCTGTCTGTCAACCAGAATTCTACCCAGAATTACTTGTAAACTGGGATCCTTGGCACTGCTGGAACACACCAATGCAATCAATCCTTATTACCAGTCATTAACATCTGCTTTGTGACCCATTTTCCAGACATCGAATGAGACATTCACTGCTCTGTACCACCTCTTCTCAATCTATGACTCCTACTGCACAGCCAACGATTATTTTTAGTCTACTCATGTTCATGTGACACAATCTGCTGGAGGAACCTAAGATCATTGTTTTATTGTGTTTGAGGGTTACACGGTGTGGTGAAAGACATGTGAACGTATCCGGGCTGTGTCCCAAACTACACACTGCCCAACCAAATTATTATTTTAAACTGCTACATCGCCGTTGAAATCTTGTTAATGACTTGAAATAAAGTTGTTTCTTGTTCTAAATCAGCCATTGGTGAGAGAACTCTTTAGTTCTTTAGTCTTCTTTAGTCTTTAGTTTGTAACCTTTAAATATCCTGCATGCACTGAGTCAGCTTAACTGTAGGCTGTGAAAGGCTGGCAGATTAGTTTAGCAACAAAATTGGGTTCCTTTTGATAACAGGAAAGCTATTTTAAAATCAAATTGTTTTTATGCACATAATAAACTTCAGAACTTCTGTGTAAAGGTTTATTGAAACATGAATCATTTCTCAAAACTGTAGTGCTACTTTTACATATCAGTACAGAGTTATCTTTTTCAACTCTTTAAACCTTTTCTTCCCTATAGAAAGGGGGTTTTAGGGCAAGTTTTCCTTGCCGCTGTCGCCATAGGCTTTCTCGGTTTGGAATTGGTTTTAGATAACGTGTTTTAAGACAACGCTCAGTTGTAAAAAAGGATATATTGATAACTCTTACTTGACATGACAGCACTGGTTTTCGGAACAACACAAATACACTGCTCACAAAAAATAGGGGTTATTTAATTAGAGGGCTATTTCATTTCGTGTGATATTTTGTGTTGTGCATTCTGAGATGCCTTTCTACTCAGTTGTACAGATCTTTCTGTCAGCTCGAACCAGTTTGGCCATTCTACTTTGGCTTCTCATATCAACAGTATGTTTCCATCCTCAGAACTGCTGCTCACATTATGCTTTTTTTATTGCACCATTCTCGGTAACTCTAGAGACAGTGGCGGCCCAGTGGTTAAAGTACTGGAAGTGCCAGGGTTCAAATCCCACCTCTGCCAAGTTTCCGCTGGAAATTGCTTGGGTTTGTTAAAATGTATCATTTGTAAGTCGCTGTGGATAAGGGCATGTGCTAAATCACATAACAAACAATCATGTCACTTCAGGTCAAAATCACCAAGATGACATTTTTGCCCATTCTGTTGGTTGATGTAAATGATACCTGAAGCTGCTGGCCTGGGTCTGCATGATTTCAGTTAGTCATTACACCATAGGCGGCAACGCTAACCACTGCACCATCATGCTACCCCACATGTTAAGAGGGAGGCTCTACAAATACTTTAAGGGGCAAATTCGGTCTTGTTTATCCTCACATTCATTTCATATTAACAATTACGATCCACACAGTATAATTACTGACCTTCTGAGATGTTCCTAAATACGTCCCAGTGGTTCCTAATATGTGTGAGATGTATGTTCTAAGGTGTGTTCCTACTACGTATTTATGTAATCTTTCAGTTTTTCTGTGACATTGCAGCTGGTTCCATGGAAAGATCTCAGGTCCGGAGGCGGTCAGTAAACTGCATCCGATGGAAGACGGCCTGTTCTTGGTACGCGAATCAATTCGACACCCTGGCGATTACGTGCTGTGTGTGAGCTTTAAACAGGAGGTCCGTCATTACCACGTCATCTACAATGAATCTAAGCTAACCATCGACAACACGCAGTACTTTTACAACCTCATCGACATGGTGGAGGTAAGACTTTTCAGCTCTGTCTTTAAAGAGAGCATTGTTATCATTGCTATGTGACTCCATTGTGATTTCGCACAGCTTCTGGATAGTACATCCCCCGAATCATTTGTCGTCTCAGTTTTTTCATGTATGTCCAATGTCCCTGGAAGGGCTTTAGATGCTTGGGTTTCTTTGCTGCCTCAAAAAGTGTTCCAGGCCCTGTTCTTGGGGGGGATCCTTGCTGGTGGACCACTGCTGTGGAGTGAAACAGGGGTCGGGAAATTTTAACATTTGTTCACAAACTATCTGCCTGTGTTTTTGTCGAGTATAAACTCTTTAGAGATAGCTTTGTGACCTGTTCTAACCTCATCAGCTCCTTTGTTCGTGCCATGATAGACGTCCACCAACGTGTGAGGATCAGATTTTGATAGAGTCCTGTGCTTTCAAACTCGCACCTCTTGGTCGTCTCATTGAATGAAAACACATGACTTCGAATGAACTGCTAATCCCCAGAGGTTCACATACTTTTGCAACTCTAAGATATCCAATATTGGATCATTTTCCTCGCTTAAACAATAACCAGCTGTGACCCCGATCTCTCATTTGTTCAATTGGGTTCTCTTGATCTACTTTGAGGATTTGTGTGCAAATAAGAATATTTATGAACACATCGAGAAAATTCTAAAGGGTTCACAAACTTTTAAACCGTCTGCATTTGATATGGCGTAAGGACACCCGTTAGCCCATTAAACCAGCAGGAAATGCATATTAAAGACGTGACAGCTTATGAGTTTGGGACCAATTACTCCATTACATGTAGGTTTATATATTAGATCACAGTACGGGATTTAAGGCTTAGCTTGTAGCTTTAACACTGTTTGTCTTGGAGTGTTGTAGTAGTTTGGGTATCTTTTGTTTGCAAGACATTTCCTGTGGTGTAAGCTACTTCCTAAAGACCATATATGTTAACAGAGATGTGCTGCTCGACTGTCCATCACAGAACTATCAAACGGGTATTTTAAAAGCATTTTGGGCAATATTTAGTTACCAGAACTTCCTGCTTAATTGTGTAGGCACAGAGTGGTTTCACATCGTACAGTGGGCGTATCCAGTCATAGTCCAATCTTGGAGCATGATGTGCTTTCAGTAAGGGATGTCCTCCTGTTTCCCTTAACACCCCCAAAACAGCCCATAGGTGGAATGGCTGCTGTAAATGACCCAAACTGAGAGCTAGTACATGGTGCCCCGTTTTCCTGCACTATTCCCCAGGACCCACCGGATAAGGCTCTTAAAGTAGGGCAGCCATCATTGTCCTAATGCCTATTCAGTGCCATTTGATTTTCCTGTAATGACCTTGTATCATTTCATAAACCAGTACTACTCAAAGAACAAAGGCATCATCGCTACGACACTGCAGAAACCAAAAGAGAAAGAAGGCACCAAATCAGCGGCGCTGCAACTATCTAAAAGTAACCGCAACACTCTTGATCTAACCTTTACACTTTGTTTGGTTTGAATATTTTTCTTAGGTACATATCATCTGTCTTTCTTTTTTAGCGGGTTGGCTGCTGGATCTCACCAAGCTCACTCTGGGAGAGAGCATCGGAGAAGGCGAGTTTGGAGGTAGGTTCATATTGGCCACCAGGTGGCGATAAATGTTTGGGTTATAACCAGGTGACCGTCTGATTTGGAGAAATAGAGCCTGCCTTCAGATACATACTTTATATATTAAGATTCACTAGCGCATTTGTACCCTCTAATTTGGAGCACAATGGTGGTGTGTAGCAGACTCGATGCACTGTTTAAAGTACCAGACCGTTAAAACCAGAACAGTTAGGTCTAGTCATTTTTTTTTTTTTTTTTTTTTTTTAAAGGTACTTCCAACTCGTACGACTTACAATCTGAGCACCCGGGTTCAATCCCAGGGTGGAGCAGCCTGGGACCTTTCTGTTAGGAGTCTGCATGTCCTCTCCGTGTCTGCGTGGGTTTACTCTGGGTACTCCAGTTTCCTCCCACAGTCCAAAAGATATGCGTGTTAGGTTAATTGATTACTCTAAATTGGCATTGACTTGTGTGTGGCCACTGATCCCGATAGCGACGTTAAAGAAGCCAAATAAACGAACAAACAATCTGAGCAATTATAGTTTAAGGTTCTTGTTCAAGGACTCAACAGTGGTAGCTTGAGATTTGAGCCTGCAACTTCCAAACATCAGTACATTAACTTCTAAGTCACCACAGTCCCAGAACCAGAGTCGCTTTGGGTGCGCTGACACACAACCCCCTCACACACCTTTAAGCTATACGGCATTTAAGCCGGAGTAGAGATTCATTCTTTGCATGACATTGTCTCATTTTTATCTTGCAGAGAGTCTCATATTTAGAGCATGTCGAATGTTTTTTTATGAAAGCCATTCTGTTTTGGAGCAGTTAATAGGCGCAGCACATTCTAGGGCAACCTGCATACCCTTTTTATGTAGCTTTTCTAAGAATGAAACTGTATATCAGATGATTTACCGTGAACTTATGTAAAGTACACATGCACATGTTGTGTAGATGGACTTGTAACTGAAGGCAGGTACACTTTATGTAATCCAGGCCACCCAGGAGGTTGGGTCCGTTTTCAGTTTTGGTCTTCTCATGGTGTCCTTCTAATATTTTGTGAGTTTTTCCTTTCCACTGTCGCCCTAGGTTTGCTTAGTTTGGTTTGTGGGTCTAGATAGTTCTAAAGCTGACTTGAGACGATGCTCCGTTATAAAAATGCGATGCATGAATACATTTGACTTGACTTGCACTTAGAGACCTAAGTCTCTGTTTCTTTTTAAGCTGTGTTAAAGGGGGAGTACATGGGCAGAAAGGTGGCTGTGAAAAACATCAAGTCTGACGTCACAGCTCAAGCTTTCTTAGATGAGACTTCAGTCATGACGTGAGTTTCTCAGCCTCCCTGGTCTGTTCCCCATTGGAGTTAACGGTTTAAACTCGGTGTGTATCCGGATTCTGATCTGGTTCTGTAAACTCTGAGTCGTTTTCAGAAAGCTGCAGCATAAGAATCTGGTACAGTTATTGGGAGTGATTCTACACAACGGCCTCTACATTGTCACCGAGTATATGGCCAAGGTCAGTATGGAGGACAGCAGTCAGCAATGGTCCAGGTTTTGGGTTGGGGACTGGTCGGGGTGTTAAATGAGTACAATTTCTTGTAATCATGCATGAACGAGTGGTTAATATAGACAGAAAAAAGTACATCGGAATTGCCTGGAAGCTTTCAGTGTCAGTTCTGCAGAGTTTGTGGAATTTCTCATTTCTATTTCTATTTAGTATACGCTGCATGGCAAAAGTATTTGGACACCTTTTCATAGCCGTGCTCTGAGCCGCGCTCATGAAACCAGGCTGCTGAGCGCTCCAGCATATATAGCTTAAGTCATTACTGCATTCCAAACTGTATCCGGAATTAGCGCCATGGCCAAGTGATCCAAAAAGCCATTAGGTCACCACTGCCAAGCCTCAGATTGAAGTGGTATAATGCCACCAGTGAACTGTGGAGAAGTGAAACTCCTGCCTAAAAGATTCTATCAGCCCCCACTAGAACTTCAAATCAAATACAATTCCAGAACATGTTCCACTTCCTCCTGCTACCCTGACCAGGGTAAGGGGCGGGTCCAGAGCCTGTCCTGGAATCGGTGATCGGATGCAGGTCCACCGCTGTGCTCCTGAGTGCCCTGAAAGGTGTACTCAGGTTGGTGTACTGTAGGAATAAAGGTGTACTACGTTGTTCATAGTTTTTAGGGAAGAAAAGACCTAGGGGCATCCCTAGACCTGTTTTAGGGGGCTATAGCCAAATGTCCTTTAGCCCATTCCAGTGAATATGAATAACAATTCATTTAAATTATTTATAGGTCCTGGAGGGCATACTCCAAGACCCCTAATAAAGGCCCCCCATGTACATAGATCTCTAGTGCTGTCCCTTATAAGTTTAACTGATCAGTTTATCATCCACAGAACCCTGATCTACACCAGTCCATACATGCCATGATATAATGATGTTTTTGTGCAGGGTAATCTGGGAGATTACCTGCGTTCACGAGGACGTACAGTCGTTGCCACAGACCAGCTTTTGCAATACGCCTTGTAAGCATTTCTAATACTATTTACAATAATAGTACTGTGCAAAAGGCATTCTATAGTTTTATTGTACTTATTTGATAAGTTTTAGTAGCTAATGCACTTTGTACTTTGTTAGTCTCCTTTACACTGTTCACTAACGGTCAGGACCCCCACAGGTCAGGTACCACTGTGGTGGCCTAGTGGTTAAGGTACTGGGCTATGGACCAGGCAGGACAGAAGGTCCTTAAACATTAAGGACATTAAATTCCACCTCTGCCACAGTTGGGTCCCTGAGCAAGGCCTTTAACCCACAATCGCTTGAATTGTAAGTCTGTATGAATTGTGCATCGCTCTGGATAAGGGCGTCTGCTAAATGATGTAAATGTAAATGTGGGTGGTGGATCATTCTCTGCGCTGCAGTCACATTGACATGGTGGTGCTGTGTTAGTGTGTGTTAAGCTGGTATGATTGGATCAGACACAGCAGTGCTACTGGAGATTATATACTGACTGTCCAGTTTATTAGAAACACCTATATTATTGCTCCACCTTGTAGAGTCAGAGATAACAGATTATGTGTGGCTGCACGGTGTGTTAGTCATCCTCCAATTTTTTATCAGCTCACAAGATGCTGCTGACATAATACTGGAGACTGGATAGTTTTAGCTGCTACACTATTTTCAGTCAGCCCTGAAACTGCAGCACTGCTGTGTCTCATCCATTCATATTAGCACAACACACAGTAATACCACGTCAGTGTCAATTCCGTGCAGAGAATGATCCAAATAAATCTTAATAAAGAATATAAACTGAAAAATATGGAATGTCTATGACTTTTGCACAGTACTGTATGTTAACACAAAATGAAATGGTCTTTAATACGAAACTAACGTTTGCCTGAATCATAAACTACGTATTTCTGGGCCGTCCAGAGAGGTGTGTGAAGGAATGGAGTATCTAGAGTCAAAGAAACTCATTCACCGAGACCTGGCTGCACGAAACATCCTCTTATCTGAGGACAACATTGCCAAGATCAGCGATTTTGGTCTGGCCAAGGTTGACTGTCAGAGCTCAGACGCTGCCTCTGACAAGATACCTGTGAAATGGACTGCACCAGAGGCCTTAAACAACAAGGTGAGGAGATACGCTGTATGTTACATCCAAATTACACCCACTACATGGGTATTATTATAGGGTGTATAAATATATATTAACCCTGTTGCTACAACAGCATTTGTTCTTCAGAAGGCTTTTCAGTAGATTGTGGAAAATCTGTATATCTGTATCTGTATGAATGCTGCCTTTCTAGGAGTCACAGAGTCTCTGGCAAGCAAGCCAAAGCCGTCTCGAAATTCTGAATAGAAAGTGAATTCTTCGGTACAGAAATTTAGTTTAGTCTAGTTACTCGCCAGTATCGCTCAAATTTATTTCTATAGTGTTTTCTACAATGGTGCATTGTCTCAAAGCAGCTTTATAATATTATATTATTTTAAAAGGTCAATCCTAAATCGAGAAAGCCTAGGGCGACAGTGGAAAGGAAAAACTCCTTGAATATAGAAAAAAAGAAACCTTGGGAGGACCAAGACTCAAAAAGGGACCCGACCTCCTTGGGTGACCTAGATGTTAATTGAACTAATTAAGTTGTAGTAATAGTAAAATGTAATAATAAAAAAGTAATAAAAAATAAAAAAGTAAATAATACAATTTAAATCAAGAATACAATTTAAATTAATAATAAATTTCAAAATAAATAACTAAATGGATTTAAGTTAAAGAGTCCTCAGCGGTAAGTTATTGAAGGCACGTCGTATAATAATAGCTAAATGATGGAGGGAGTTACTGAACCCGGGACCCGGGCATGGTGGGACTGGTTATTGTTGATGGAGACCAGTAGAGTGATGCTATGGAGGCGGAGCATCTAAGTTTGTGGTGCTGGATCTGGTACCGGAACATCAGCTGGGAGAGAAAAGAGAAAATGTAGTTACTTATGGATTAGGAACACAGAGTCTATTAACAATCACTGATGCCATGTGCAGCGTGAAAGTCCGGCAGCACTACTATAGCAGCATAACTAGAAAGGGAAGAACCAGAAGCTTAAAGCTAAGGTTCAACACACCTTCATAGGCACAGACTTTTCATTACAGGAAAACTTTCCCTTTGAAGGGTAGAAGTGAAGGTGGTGCTTAAAGGAAATCTGGGATCTGGAAGCTGCTACAACTGAAACTTGATGACTTAATTTACGCAATTTGGTAAAAATAATAAAATGCTCCCTATTTTTGTGAGCAGTGTATATAAAACTGTCTCTCATATAAAAACATGTAAATTATACAATGGTTTATTCGAATTATAATATTGAAACAGTTCAGTCGGTGAGCATGGGTATAACCCAGGGTTTGTCTTTGTGCTTTAGAAATTCTCCACCCGATCAGATGTTTGGAGCTACGGTGTGCTCCTGTGGGAGATTTTTTCCTACGGGAGGCAACCCTACCCCAAGATGGTGAGATGCTGTTTGACTGACTCTGTACGAGTCTGCTTTTGCAGGTTCTGTAACTGTCCTGTACAAATGTAGTGCTCGTCCGTGTCTCCCTGTAGACTGTAAAGGAGGTGAAGGAACATGTGGAGGCGGGCTATCGCATGGAGGCTCCTGAAGACTGCCCGCCTGACATCTACGCCCTGATGAGGACCTGCTGGGAGAAGGCGCCTAAGATGCGACCGTCATTCCAAAAGCTCAGAGAGAGTCTACAGGTTGAGCGGAACAAATATTCGCCTAGCACCGGCTCATGATCTGCACTCTAATAAGAAACGACACTATATTACTGAATGTTGTACAGATTTATTACGCTTCCTAACAAAGGCCTCTTCATGAAGACTTCTCGAGAGTAATTTATTTTTGTTTTGGTTCCACGGTGTGAAGGTATAATCAAAATGTAGACTTTTACTATGCAATATATGGAGAAAAAAGCTGCTTAAGCTACAAAAGCCTTATTTTACACCAAGCTACTGAAGGATAAACATTTCTAATGCACGCCACGTGGCGTAGAGCGATGTCCTTCCAAAAGTCCCCAAAGTTTGTGCTCTAACATAAAATCTTGGTCTTTAGAAAAGAATATGGAAGATATAAAAATGCAGAGAGAATTTAACATGGAAAATCTTGAAAGTTATCGCCTTTTGTAAGCGATTTCACTCATGACTATGCGTAGAGAGTAATGCTGTGCCATATCGTATCGTTCGTTCGTATCGATAATACCGGTATCATTTGTTTAGACGATATAAAACATCCATATCGTGCTATTTTTTACGTAATGCGTTTACACAGAGTATGGAGTACTTCCAGTACGTGACTCCTAGGCAGAGCAACAGATACGGCAGAAGGTGGAGTTTGTCCCAAAAAGGGGAGCGACTTCGGTGGTGCGGAGGCGGTTTTGGTACAAAATATCAGATTTCCAACAAACTACACTGATACGTAAACTATGTAAAAGATCTGTAACAACAAATCTAATCTGTTTCACCACCTCGAGCAGGAGCACGTTAAAGTATAAAATCTATTTTGTTGCAATTGTATGGTGTTGAAATATATCGCCAAATATAGCGTTATTGCAAAAGTACCCTAAAATATCGTGATATTATTTTAGGGCCGTATCGTCCACCCCTAGTAGGGAGTGTTATTTGCTTTTCATTGGTGCACATCTGCTCTGAAAACGCATTTCCGGCAACCCGCACCATATGAATCATCAGAACAGGTCCGTTCTTGTAGTGACACGGTCTAATATGCTAGCCCAGTTGTTTCCAAACCTCTTCTGCACTGCTCCCCCTTTTTTTTTTGCAGATGTGCGTATACAACTCCACTGGAATTACTGGAACCGCTGTATTATCAATATTGGAACCTGAGTTCAGGTCCTGGCATTGCCTTCCAGCCAGATCTGCCATCGCTTGTGGGCATGGCTGGCAGTAAACAAACAGTTAGAGAAAAGTGGAGTTAGAAGCGCTGCATCTTTGGAATGCAGCACACCAGAAGAAAATGCACTTGCTTCTTACATCTTTCTCGTACCTACTTGCGTCATAACTGATTTGCTCTTGCGCTGTCACGTAAAAGACTGTGGTTCTCAATCCCTACATGTGTTTGTTTGAGAGAGAATGTGCATTCGGTAAGGAGGGGATGGATGATTCAACGCCCACCAATGCAGCTCGACAGTTAAACAAGATATGCTTATCTTAAATAGTAAAAAAATGTAATGAATATTTAAATAGTCAGTGTTGATGTCAAATTAATCAAAGTATGGGTAACAGGAACAACCCTAGACGGGGCACCAATCCATCATAGGGTACACAAACATGCACATAGACACACACTAAGGGCCATTTTAGAGACACCAGTTACCCTAACACGCATGGAGGAAAACGGAGACAGGAGTAAACCCATAGAGACAGGGGGAGGTCATGCAGAGTCCTCACAAACAGGATCCAGGCCGCTCCACCCTGGGACTGAACCCAGGACCTTCTTGCTGTGAGGCAGCGATGCTACCCCCTGTTTAGTAATTAAGTGGATTGACAATGAATTACAGATCAGATTATCGGAGATCAGAAGCCGGTACTTGGTCCTCCCAAGGTTTCTTCTTTCTTTATTCAGTGAGTTTTTCCTTGCCACTGCCGCCCTAAGCTTGCTCAAATTGGGACTGGCCTTTTAAGATAGTATAAGATTGTAAAGCTGCTTTGAGACAATGCACCATTGTAAAAAGCGCTATAGAAATAAATTTGAATTGAGTACTAACAGACCTATCTGTACCCTCTTCATTCCTTTGCAATGTGCTCAGCATGTGGTTTTGCATTGTTGAAAAACCATGGACGTCCATGCAAAAGATGTTGTTTTGAAGGCAGTTTATTTAGCTCTAAAATCTAAAATCAATTTACATTCACTGCATATAGTAGATACTGTTATCCAGAACGACTTATTAAACCTTACTGACAGGTGAGGCAACTAATCACTTGCTTATTCGCCAAAGTATTTCAGTGTCTGTCAAGGAACATCTTACTTAATAATCTTAAGGGAATCGGATAAAGTGTTAAGGAAGCAGGTTATCCCCACACGCTGTTAGAGCTTCCTGCCTTCTGACCCACAAACTTCAGAGGTCATCCGAGGCAAGGGCCAACACAGAGAGCGAAACCGAATTAGAACAGTTACTGTCAAATTATTTTCAAAATCATTAACAAACCCAAATCATTTGGGATGAAATGGAAAATGCAAATAATAAATAATGCAGTGTGTCTTTTACGTCTGTATGAACCAGGAAAAATGTTATGTTTTGTCTGGTCATTTCATTTGTAAATAAATATCCATTTCTGTATTTGAGACCTAAAGAACATTCTAAAGAACATTCTAAATACAGGTGGGACGGTAAAGCATTTTGCACTTTGCAATGTTGTCGTTACTTCTCACAACATTTAAAAGATGTTTTAGCAGTGATTTAGTGTTTCAGGTGTTATTTTAACTAACATATACTACAATGCATACTGCACCTTATCCATTAAGAAATTGCACTAAAAATCACACTTACCTCATTATATTTACATTTTTATATATTGTATAGACTTTAAATTACATGGACCAATATATTGTGCGAGAGAGACACCATCAACCGGAACTCAGTTCCTTGTGTGTGTAAAGATACGTGGCTGTTCGTTGTCAAATTTTCCGTTCAAAATCCTCCACACATTCTTTATTAGGGCCTTGTCGGCCTTGTTGACCTCTGCTCTCTTCTTCCTCAGCGCTGGCTTTGTAACGTGTGCAGCATGTGGTTTTGCATTGCAAAACGCTTGGATGTTGCTCCAAAAGATGTCGTCTTTAAGACAGCTTCTCTAAGATCTCTAAGCTTACTTTTCTGCTTCAAAGCTGCCATCTTTACATCTTGGTAAAGTGTAAACGACCTTTACCAAGGGCACTGACACAACCCCATACTACGACAGACCCTGGCTTTTGGGCTTTTTTTTTTTTTTTAACCGTTTGTTATGATCCATCCCAGACGCCTCTGGGCCCAGAGAGGTCAACACATCTTATGGACATAGTTCAAATGAGGCTTCCTTTTCACATTAAACTTTTAAGTGTCATTTCTGAATGTAACTCCGCATTGTGGTGCTTGACACAGGTTTGGCAAAGATGCAGGGCCACCTGAGGGATTAGTTTAGATTTCTGTCTTTGCCTTTTACGAACCGAATGTCCTCCAGATTCCTTGAAGCGTTTAATGATGTTATGCACTATGGACAAAGACATGCAAACCCCTCCCAGTGTTTCTTTGAGGAACTTTGTATTTAAACAGTTCGATCATTTTCTCACACATTAGCATTAGCATTTAGTTCGGCTATTTACTAAATCATAGTCAAAAGACGGACAAATTTTGAAACAAACAATGACCTCATAGTACCTGAAAAACAAATGGACGGTTGAGCTTTGGGTAATTGGTTTTATTCTTGAGCGCCAAAGGGGTGATGGCATGATGAAGGGGACATGCTTATCTGTGGATTAGTTAAGGATGTCGAAGAGGAGCATGTGTGTAGGTTGATGTATGGTGAGGCAGGTAACGTGGGGACACATGCCATTAGAAACGATCAAACCTGTAGAAATGACTAAATACAACCTCGAATTAGAACTTGGCTTTGATGAACTAGATAAATCTGCACAGCTGCAATTTACTAACACACAACCATGACTTTGGTCCCGGTGGTGCCTTCCAAGCGGGTCAAGTATCGTACACATGCACATGACTACCCATGCGCAAAGCCGGACTGCGTTGCAACAATGACCCCTGCTGAGTCCTGTGACCTGTAATGGACTGGGGCCCCATACATGGTGTGCCTCTGCTAGCACAAAGTGAGTACTGGGATCGGCTCTGGAAAACATTTAACATCGAGCATCTCATTACAGAAGCACAGTTTAAGCTCTGGGATATATTGGGCAGCAAGTGGTTCTATGTTAGGCAATAAGAACACTTGGTTCTTGTAGTTGATGTGTTGGATGTGGGATACATGTTCATGCGTACATTTTGACCTTTGCCACAGCTAGATCAGAGCGTCTCCTATACAACAATGCAGTGTGAAGACAGACGCCCATCCAGCAAAAGGGTCTCGATGCCCAAGATTCACCATTTCTTTTGAAGAAATTCTTTTTTGTAGAAGCGCTGCTGTGGTACAGTCACAGAAGAGTTTGATGCTTGTTAATGGACGAATTTGTCACAACACACAGTGCCCCCTGCTGAGTATGGGGCTGCCTAGTCACAGGCTGGAGAGAATGGTCACCATGCTAACCTCTAACCACAGTAGAAAGTGATTAAAACTGGCACACTAATGTCAGGAGTAGAGTAAGAGAATTAGATTCGTCCTAAGGAAATGGATCCTGGGTTGATCTGGAGTATAAAGATAGAACCAGGACTGTAGACAAATTGGTAAATCCATATGGAATTTTATTTTATAACGTAGCTTTTATCTTTTGTGCCGGGTATGTTGCCAAACCGTGCAGTTATAGAGTACTCTTTCTACGCAATACTACTGTCGCACAGTAATGAGCAGAGCTGTATAAGATGTGTTTGTTTGTTTATTTATTATACACTGCTCACAAAAATTATATTTGTTTTAACATTGTGAGCAGGATGTTTAAAAAAAGCCAATTGATTTTGACACCAATGGCTAATCTCTTCATGAACAAGGTGCCAATGATAGAATCCTGTTTTTCCCCTTCACACCAGACCAGTTTAGTGACCAATTAACCTAATGTCTGTCTTTGGGATGTGGATGGAAACCAGAGCACCCAGAGTAAACCTACATGGACTACAATAGGAGTCTGAGGTCGGGATCGAACCGGGGAACGTTGGTGCTGTGAGGCGACTGTGCTAACAGCATGTGCCTCTGTGATGCCCAAACTGTATAAGGTAATATAAGAATGATATTTGTGGTATGTAGAAAAGAGCAGCTCAGGGTTAATGACTTTTCTTAATAAGGACCCACCTGTGGTAACTTAAGTGAGCACACTAGACATTATTTAAACTGGTCAGAGAAATTAGGGGTCAAAATGGAATGTCCCATAATGAAATACCCAAATCCTAATTTTTGTAAGCAGTGTGTTTTCTGTTAAATTATAAGATTAGTAGACATTTATAGGGATGCACTTATCTGCAGAAGAGTTCTTCTCATTTCAAACACTCGGTTTTACTCTCACCATCCCCCCTCTCCCTTATGAAGCTGACACTCTAAACTTTAGCTGCTTTCTCACTAATAGGATCACAGGGACTTACAGCGTCATCTGATAAAACTAAGCCGCTTGATAGCTGAGTTGCACCTTAGCTAATTTCTACTCAATTAACGTAATGAGGAAACAAGGAAAGAACATTGGGAAATATATCGATATGATAGTATAATTGCCTGCCCCATCGCAATCCTTTTGAATGACTTATAACGAGTGACGGCCACTGATTGTCTGACAGCTCTAATTCTGAGAATTCAACCGATGCACGGGTAAATGTTACACTACAACTTTACACTAGTGTAAAAATTAGAGTTTGATACCAGTGAATGACAGACAATGAAAGCTTTACTGAATGTAACCTTTAGAATTGATCAAATGTTTGCCCAAATCTGTCCACGGCATTCTGCACATGAAATGCTGCCTCTCACCTCCGGGCACATGAGACACTGTTTTCTATCCTGAACTGCTAGGCATTCTGGGTATTCACTGTATCCTTTAAGAGCCATGATTAGGATTTCACCAGAGCCAACATATGGTGTAATCTTGGCAGTTGGTTGGAAGAAATTGAATGAACAAGACAAATATATTAGAGAATGAATGTACAAAATAGTAATATACAATACACAGTTTATATTCTTTGGGATGACAGAGCGGTCTAATAAACTAGCGTTTCCATAGAAGGCTCATGGATACCAGGAGTGTTGGTCAGTTCTGCGGTTTTATTGGACTGGACTGTTCCCTCACAGCGTCAGAGATATTTGATTTGATCCTGGCCCAGATGCAGCAAAACATTACAATCCCATACCATGGTACTATCACCACTATGTTTCACAGATTATATAAATATAGGTAAATATAAATGGTTCTTATGCTGGGATGCAGTGTTTTCCCTTCTCCAGTCATAGCAGACTCATATTTTGGCAACATCTGCCCTTTAAACATTTCTCCAGTAGCCACATGCTGTGTGACAGGCAGTGATGTTCTGTTTGGCGAACGATGGCTTTCCTGTTTTCTCAATCTTTCTTAATGAAATTTTCCTTGTTCACGCCATGATACGCTTCCACAAGCATCAGACGTGATAGATCCCTGTTCGGACGCCCACTCACATCTGATTGTCATCCATTGTCATCACACCTGACTTCTAATTTCAAATAATATTGGGCATTTTTCTCAGTAAACCATTGGCTAAGTATAACATTATTGCCCTATGAGATCTACTTTTAGGACTTTAGGACTAAGCTCATAATTCTAAAGGGTTAATAAACTTTCAAGTACCACGTTATGTCTTGATAAGGCTACAAAACTTCCAAAGTCTTCCACAAAAACAGTGGACAAGAGATCATAAGAACCAGGTTTGGAGGATTTATAAATGTGCCACATCGTGGATTAAGGCCTTTTGCCATGGTCGGTGACCTAATGTGAATCGGCAGAGCTTCTTAAACTTATCTTTAGGTTTATCTGATGTCACAGGAAATCTTCTGAGTCTTTATCCTCATTAGAGGCAGGAGTAAAATCTTAGGCTGTTCACAAGAGATGCACACACTCTGCAAGCTCAAAGCTAAATACAATGCTTTCGGCAGTGCATCGTGCATGAAGTAAATCACAGAAATATTCTGCAATGGCTTCATAACCCAATTTGACACAGAGGATAGTTGAGATGGGGTAAAATACGTCATGTCCCACTACATTTTACGTCATTTAGCAGACGCCCTTATCCAGAGCGACTTACAATGAATACAGGCTTACTATCCAAGCAATTGTGTGTGGGTTAAGGGCCTTGCTCAGGGACCCAACTGTGGCAGAGGTGGGATAAGCACCCTGGACCTTCTAATCCATAATCCAGTACCTTAACCACTAGGCCACCACAATACCACAGAATGGCATAGAATTAGCAAAACACGTACATTTGTTTCTTTGGTTTTGTACTTAAGTTACTTGGCTAATGTACCTGATCTACTTTACATTTGTCCCCAATAGTTTGAAGTCTGTCTTAAAATGTGACTGGTGACTTTTTTTATGTTCTAATATACTAACCAATTCTTCCTGCTTACCCAATTGTGATCTGTTGAAGCAATTCCAAAATAAGCACTAAGAAAAAAAGATAGCCTATTGTCTATTTTTTATCATAAAACTATTTTCATTGTGTCTGAAGCAACACACAAGTTTTTGCCTAAAAGACCTTTTATTGACGTCTTTAGGACAGCTCCATGGGTAGTTAACTACTTTTGGCTGTAGGCTGCTAATCATCCCAATAAACAAATGACTACACAAACGTATTCTATTAAATATTTATACATCCAAATGGAAAATGGAAATGGAAACCAAAGTACTTATGGAAAAAGATCTTAAAACACATGCCCCTGACAGATAAAATGCACCTAACATAACACTTATCACATAACCCTGATTGTGTTCACATATTTTTCTGCCTGTATTGTCACTCTCCAGTGCTTTTTCTCCATATTAGACTGTTTTTCCTTGTGTTATACTGTCCGAGGCAGAACCAATTTACTATGTATTTCAACACAAGTGACCTATATTCCTATTTTAGAATAGTTAGATAGCAGATCTCATTCTCCCACAAGTCAGAACTTGATTCAGTGATTGAGTTCCATGATGGTTTATAAACACGCAAGACAGAATCGTTGCTTCAGCATTTTAATTAGTTATCCATTAAGGGTTCTGACCATCATATACAGCAGTAAAAAATAATTTCTAATTGTATTATGATTTGCAGTAAATGTGAATGAGAGAACTCTGTAGCTATTTGTTCATTATGACAACAGCCAAGAAGTCGAGTGGCTTAAACCGTAAGCTGTTGAGTCAGTCATGGAGCAGAAGGATTGATTTAATCACTTCAGGAATTATGATTTGCCTAATATTGCCTTTATTTGTGTTTTCTAGATGTCCGGGGTTATGGTGAAATGTTCACGTTTACAATCGTTACTCGAAATTTAGACAGAGAGCCACACTGAGAGGATTGAAATATTATCTTTGTACATTAGCATTTGTCCAGTACATGCTGCATAGAAAACTTCTGATCATTAACATAATGACCTAAAATGCTGTCCTACTTCTATGAAACAATATATCAATCTGTACCTTCACTGGTTTGAACCCTACACTCTGTCCAATTACTTGACCAGAAAAAGGCTGTCCATCATTCTTAAATGGACAGCAATCCTAATTAGTGTGCCCTTCTGACCCCCTACAGTGTGTTTTGTCATTTGTCTGTTGCACAGAATCAGTGTTTTTGAATAGTTCCGGGTGAAAACACACAGCCCTACTGAAAAAAAAAACAGACCAGCATGATGCTGGACATGGTGGTGACCAGCGGTTGTTGTGTTTTGAACATGTTTTTTCTGGGGATGCTGGTCTTTACTGGGGATGCTGGTCTTTACTGGGGATGCTGCTGGCCAGCACATGCTGATCTTTGCTGGTTCTCAGATGGTTGTGACCAGTTCCTGCTGGTCTTTTCTGTGTATGCTGGTGACTAGCTGAACAACAAAACTGCTTAACTAGCTTTGTCATCAAGGTTACGCTGGTTAACCAGCAAAACCAGCGGCACACCATCTTAAACCAGCATGGATCTGATGTTGGTCAATGCTTGTTTTTTCAGCAGGGAGTAGAGACATTTGAGCCACTCTGTCAAATAAACATGACTATACATCACACATCTGTTTCTATGCACCTGTCTGGACAAGGGTTTAAGTCCCGGTTCTACCAAAAACGTATTTTAAAAGGTTTTGACTCTTACAGCTCACACAACACTTAAGTGATTTTATGAAGGCATTATGGCAACACGTGAGTGCACACAACCAAGTCGATTAAACCACAAGAACGCTTGTAAATCAGAAAAGTTTTGCACGTCGTGCTGTTTCTGCGTTCCCAGTCTGTTCAAATGTACGCATTTGTGATATTTTGTATTCCAACTTCAACCCTGAAAATGTTACGTTATTTTTATTTAGGAAAATCAGCAAAATATGACATGTGAACAGCGGGTGCTTAAACTTTTCCAGCACATTGAGGTGAATCCGGTAAAACGGTCCACACTTGCGTAGAGCCAAAAAGCCTACTGAATGGGTTATGTAACGCCCTCCCCTGAATCCTGACGCTGGGATTGGTTGCTGCTGAACGCTCGCGAAGGAATTCTCATCTTCGATTGGTCAGCGAATAGCGCTCGTGAAGCGTTCTTAGTACAAAAATGAGTGTAAACAACTGGTTAATCCAAGTTAGCTGTTGACGTTTGGTCACGTTAACTAACTACAACTAATTAACGCTTTTTTTTTTGAATTATTGGTAAATAGGCCTGTTTACAAAAGGTGGATCCTAAATACTGCATACTGTTTCATGCAATTAACGTCACTGACGTTCAAACGGGAATTTCAAGGATTATCCAGTTTTACTTTACTTATTCATTTCTTTTTCTAATTGCAAAAATGGTCAATTAAATATTTGTTCTCGTTGAAGTGACTCGGTGGAACTTCGACAGCCGCGTGTCTACGGTAAGTGCTGATACTTCTCGGTTACGTCCTAAATCTGTCACCACCGTTATTAAATTGTGTTCAAGTGGGTAGTGTTCGTAGGGTACACACTGTGTGGCATACTATTTAGTAGAATAAACGTGATTTGGGACGTAACCTTTGTCCTTGCGAACATAAAGGGATATCAAGGATAACTAACAGTAAGCGAGCTATAATAAAACTATACAAATATTAAACATTTAATTTAAGACATTGCTTAGAAATAAGCAAAGAAAATAAAACAAAATCGGACATTTTTTTATTACAAATTATTCAATTTTCATTTGTTTATTTATTTGCATTTTATTGCATTGTTTTATTAAACGTGCAACAAGAACAACATTTATGTTTTTTATGTAATTGTAACAACTTCTAATCTGTCCCTAGAATTAAAATATCTGTAAATTTAAGATAGATTTAAAGTTAGGGGTTAATGGTTATCATTTTGTAAATAGTAAAATATTTAATGAAATAATAGAACAACCCTACATTCTCCTAATAATTAATTATTATATACGCCTAATAATCAATAATTGCCAGTCTAATCTGTCCAATGTTTATGGGACATTTATAACCAATGAGTAAGTAATTTTTACTGCGTGGAATCAAAGTTGGACTTTGTTTTCTTTCTGGTGTTCCGGGGCAGCTAGGCCAAAGCCTGGAGGTGAAACTGTTTGGTGACTTACACTGAGCTGGTTTGTTTTCTTCTCAGGACAGAACTGCTACAATCATTCAGATGCATTTATCACTTGATACTATGAACATGGTGGATGACAGCTGCCCCTCACCGGGCAACTTCCATGAGATGGTGAAAGGAGCGATGGCGTCTGTTGGCACTCACATCCACAGCATCGATGTCATCCTGGGTTTTACAAAGGACCAAATGCCTTTGCTGAATCATGGACTGAACATTGTACCTCCTGAAGCGGACAGTGTACCTGGAGGAGAAGGAAAGCGAGAGGACACAGTGCACTCGTGTGGCACGATGTCTCTGAGGGACACTTCGGAGCAGCTGGCTTTTCATGGTGAGGTCTTTACAGGTTCTTAAAGACTATTAACAAACGAGGATAAATTTGTCATCTTTATTTTTTTTTTTTAATAATGCAATTGTGAACAAACGTATTTAAATGTTTTTTACACGTCATTACCTCAGGCGTTCTGTTACCGTGAGTAAACATTTAGGAGGCACAGAAAAGATGTAGCTTGACTTCATCATGTCTGTTGGATAAGGTCATTAATAGAAATATTTAGCCTAAAAGCACTTCAGAAAATAATTGTTTAAAAAAATAGTAGTTTTCATTGTTAGCATTAAAGTAGTCCCTGTCCCAAACGAAATATAGGTGTTTTTGAAATCGTCTTGATCGTGAACATGTGGATAATATAAATGTCAATAGAAAGCATTTATATAGTTTATTTAAATAATTTTATAACATTACTAGATTACTTCTTGTTTACTGTGGCACAACATTTTATTGCATTTTCGGAGACAGAGAGCTGCCAAGGCATCATGATTGTCAAAACAATACCTTTTCATTGCCAAATATTGCTTCTATTATTTATTTTTAGAAACACCATGTGCAATCTTGTGTTCTTATAGGATGGGTGGCATGTTTATGTGATGGAATGTGCTTCTGCACAGTAAGGAGCAAATATATTTACTGCTTATACCAGTTCTGTTCCTTTTGGTTAGTAGATCTTCAGATACATGTGTAGAATAATGAATTGTTACTGACCGTAATTACAAAATCCTTCACAAGGCCCTTCACAAAATGCAATTAACAGCTTTAAAGATGATTCAAACCCTAAAACATAACTAATAAAAGTAATTCCAGTGCGTCACATAAATCTGCAATGGATTGTGGGACCACAGATTTCAGCATATAATATCTATCTGTGCAGAATTTAAAAGGCTGAATGATTCCTAGTTAACAATGTATACATACTATTGATGGTGTTTTGCTGTCTAACTAGTTAGCTAGTTAGTATGTTGTTGGTAGAATTTATACAGCAGTTAGTTCTGACCCTGCAGTCTGGTTGGTTGAGAAGTGTTCTGACTTTGATGATTTTTGTAATATCAGCAAGTTTGTTTCACACCAAAATGGCTCCACTGACATGTTGCCAAGTGACGGCAAGTTTAATGAACACACATGACATATACAAATGACGGAATAACCCTACAACCTCTTTTCCTTTTCGTCCTTGCTTATTATTTGCCCGTTGTATCTCAATCTAACGTTGCTTGGTAAAGCTATAGAAACTTTTTCTGTGCTAGAGCAGCTAGGGAATTGTTACCGTTTTGTAGCAGCAACTCATTTGTCAGCATTAAAGCATTCAGGGCTTCTTGTATAAAAGCAATAGAGGTTGAGGTCATGTGTTTTTTTTACGAATGACATTGCAGCTGTGATTTTCGAGCTGAAGGCTCTTAGTTGTTCACATTTGGGATGTCCATTCTAACCTGGATTGGGCCTTCAGCAAATGTTTGAATTTTTGGAGGGATAAGTTTTCCCAAAGCACTGTAACTAAGGTAGTGTGTGCATCATATATAATAATCAGCTGGACCCTGATCAGAGTGAAATCAAACCACTAATAGCAGAGTGAAGCATCCCCCATTTTTACTCTCATGTATCGTGGTCAGGGTGGCGAGGAAGGGGTTTAAAGCCTAACCCATAATTCACGTGGCACAAGCAGAGGTACACACGGACACGGTGCAAGTACAAAGCAGGGTTCTGTAACTGCACTACTTGTCTTTTATGTTGTCAAACCCCACCTGGGATTTATACCCAGGCCCTCAGGAACATAGACTTTAAGGAGATGGCTTTTATCACTGAGTCTTTGGAGTCCAAATGTGTCACACTAGAAACCTACAGTGTAACTTGAGCGCTCTGATAAATTAGTGCTGCCAGTAATTTAAGAGCAGAAGTGATCTGGTCAATGGCGTCTCGACCTTGTGCGTTGGGTCCACTTTATGTTGCCAGTGAGTCTGAGCAGTCCTATTAGGACGTCTTGCTCCTGACAGGCTGTGTGGTGATCCTTGAACTAGCACTGACCTCCTCTTTGTGTTCATTCAGTCTCTGCTGTTGTCTCTTAATGAGCACACCCCAAGAGCGTTTAATGACAGGCCTCTTTTCGCTTCCATTCAGCCTATATGCTGATTGCTTCTACCAAACAGACCAGCATGTTAAACACTATGACTGGGATCTTATAAAGTCTGAAGTGTGTTATACTTGTTTAAATCGGGTGTGTATTCATAAGACTTGTGACAGTAGGACGGTACATTAAGACTAACGTTGTCGATATTTATACCAGTTAATCTGATCTTCACATAATTCACATATCTCAAGGGGAAATACCAGAACCAGAAAAAGGGGCAAGAACCAGAATAATTAATACTTTATGTATAATAGATTAGGCTATTATTCTGAATGCTGAGTTAGTAATAAATAAACTGGCCGCTCATAGCAAAATCAGTCTTTGTACTGGATAAATAGAAATAGCTTTTTCATTTAATGGGTTTGGGCACACTGCATGTTAATTGCAGTTTTGTGGAATTAATTGTGAACGGCAGGACGTTGTGACTGTAAACCATCTCGTATTTCTAATTGTTTAAAAAAAAAATAATGCGTGTCTTTTATCACATGGTATATTTCTAGCTTAGTTCCTTGATTCTGCATGAAGACAAGTCACACGAAAGTTTGTCTTTGCGTTATCTAGTTCTCTATGGATGTAATGATAATGTGTCTGGGTCTTATTGGGTCGATTGGGGTATGTTTTTCTTTCTGGAAATGCTATCTGTGCCTGAGCAGCTCCTAAAGTATGTTCATGTGGAATCTACACTCTCTATTAGGTACACATTTTCAGCTGCTCTTTATCACAAATACCTAATTAGCCAATCACAAGGCAGCAGCTCAGTGCATTTAGTTATGTACGATTGGAAAGCTGTTGGGTCAGAATTTGGCGCATGGATCCATCCTGCCTTGTAATAACAGCTCTGGCTGCTGCTGGTGGTGTAATGGTGTGGGGGATATTTTCTTGGTACTTATTTATTATCAATACACCTACCTGAGTATTGCTACTGACCATGCTCATCCCTTTATGACCAAAGTGTACAGTTTTCTGGTAGCTGTTACAAGCAGGATAACATTAGCATGTGAGAGTCACTTGTTAAAGCTTGTTAAAAAAGGATCTCTGTGCAAGGAACTTTAAGCACAAGAATAACATTATACTGTATCTATCTGTTAGATCTAGTATTAGGTTGTGGCGCAGCACAGGGGTTCGGTGGGTAGCACCGCTGCCTCACAACGAGAAGGTCCTCCAGGGTGGAGCGGCTTGGGTCCTTTCTGTGTGGAGTCTGCATGTCCTTCCCGTGTCTGCATGGGTTTACTCTGGGTACTCCGGGTGTCTCTAAATTGTCATTGGCTTGTGTATGCAAACACCCCAGCCAGTGTAACTGGAAACATCTGCAGCCGGTCCCAAACCCGGATAAATGGGGAGGGGTGGAGAAAGCAATGGCAAACTAAGCCACTATCCTGCCGAAATACTTCATGGATCACATCGATGAAAAACCGAAATGTGTGGAAATCGATGATCCATCAAGTGATCGAAAGTCGGCCGCGACTGTACGGTTAATCCAATCCATTAGCTTGTAAATAACAGATGTTAGCTGCTACTTTAGTACATGTTTAATATTCGATCCACTTGGCCATAATGACGAAATTGGCGAAGTGCATTATTTCTTTCACACTAGGCGATGTTTTAAATGTGTTGTGCGTCCGTTGAACTTTACAGCATCAAAAACATTCTCCAACAAAGATGAGACTGAGCGGGCAGAGTTATGGAAGTGTTCTGAGAGCGATGGGAAATCCGAAGAGCAGGTGGATGAGGAGCAGCCAAAGAAGAAACACAGGCGTAATCGCACCACTTTCACCACATACCAACTTCACGAGCTGGAGCGCGCCTTCGAGAAGTCTCACTACCCCGACGTGTACAGCCGCGAAGAGCTCGCCATGAAGGTCAACCTCCCAGAGGTCCGAGTACAGGTGGGTTTAAGATTCTTCGGTTTACCAATACTGCATACTCTATTTTCTAGTTGCATTCTAGTTGTAGTTGTATTTATATTATATATGGTCATACATTATTGATATATCTGTCGCATGGTGGCCAAGATTTCTGCTCAGTAGTGTGTGTCTTGTTAGTCACAATGTTGCTTTCTTTTGTGTTCGCTACTTTCTATCATTATTGTAATGTAAAACTTCCTTACTTGCACATAAACAGTATGGGTAACAGCGAATGCTTTTATGTGTAGGCAGTGTACAATGTGGTGTTCACACAAAGCCCATAACATAATGTCCAACAATGTAAATTTTTGCCAATCTTTTTACCCAGGTGTGGTTTCAGAATCGGCGTGCCAAATGGAGGCGTCAGGAGAAGCTGGATACAAATGCAGTGAAGCTACAGGACTCCCCTGTGCTTTCCTACAGTCGGCCCACCATGCACAGCATGAGTCCTGTGAGTAACTCGCTTCCCCTGGACCCTTGGTTAGCATCTCCTCTGACCAACACTGCCCCAGTGCACACTATTCCTGACTACATGGGGTCTGTTCAGAACCTGCAAAGCGGATATCTGAGCCACGACTTTCTGAACCCCTGTCAGGCCATGAGCCAGTGTGTGCAGCCTATGGCCCCTCCACCCTACCAAGGCCCTGCTGCCTTCGCTGACAAATTCCAACTGGAGGATGTGGACCAGCGCAGCTTCAGCATCGCTGCTTTGAGAATGAAGGCCAAGGAACACATTCAGTCCATGGATAAAACCTGGGAACCCATGTGACAGGGCTGAACCAAGGCCTTGCTTAAGTGGAATGTCTTTATAGTTTGCCAGATTTAGCGTGGGGCAAATGAGGAACCTAAATGAATGAACTCTGGGGTTTGTGTTGCTATCCTTCTAAGACAGAGACGGTCTTGAACTGATTTGATGAATCGCAAGGGATAGAGGCATACAGAATTTGAATAAAAGAAGTGGGAGGTATATGGACATGGCAACCCATGGGATAAGGAACCCAGCCTTGAAAATGTGAGCCTTCAGGATTTGTAGCATCCAGAACGATGAGGAAAGTGAATGAATCATAAACAGCTAGTCTCGTTAGCCTTTAATGTTGAAAATAATCATAATCATAATGATTATAAAAGTAAATAAATGAATTGAGTACTGTATTTATTTATTTTTGTACTGCATCTGTACATAGTTGGATAGAGAACCATAGTGTCTATAATTAAATAACTGACTAGAACTGGTGGAAAGATGGCTATGTTACTTTATTTTAATTTCGTATAGACTAAAATACAAGTGCTGAATTTTTCATATGTACAATTCCACAGAAAGAACCTTTCAAGGACGTCAAAAAAAATTGTCTCCATAGGAAAACGAAGGCTTGCGTTTAATTCCTGGTCTAAATTTACTGTTGCTTGTTTATCTTTAATTTACTTTGGGGCAAACCAGAAACTTTTGGGTTGGTTGCCTTGATGTGGGGTAGCCCTAAACATTATGACCTGATGCAACTGACCCATGCCTCCACCCGAAGGAGCGCTGAGACTCCAGTCCATGTATGACATTTACAAAGTGTAACTGGACATTTGGGGGCACTAGCAATCCCACATGACAATAGTGACAGGATCCAAAACAAGAAGAAACACTGCTCTACCAGTACAGCGCCGGTGCTCGGCCACTCTGATTCATAACCTACCTCTGGTGAGGTCAGGTCTGTGAATTAGAGTTGGATTTCAATTCAATTCAATGTTAATATGAGGTGGGACTGGACCAGGGGTGGCCCCACATATTGCTGTACTTAATTTCACCGATTGGTCAACACAACCATTTGCATTTATCCAGCAATTTACTACAGCCAGCCAAGCAAAAGCTGTTTAATCAAAAGCATGGCCCATATTGCATTCGAGAACCTCAGTTAATAAATCAACTTCCAACGGTTTAATTTAATCTGTCCTAATTTGATCAATGCCCTGTCAGAACCATCTTAAGAAATAAATGTATAAAGACCCTCCTGAGAAATCAAATGTCTTTCATGTTTGCAGTTTTGCCCTATACTAATCTACAGCACACTACATAATGTACAAACCAGTGGGGTTTATATGATATTTATACCAATCATAGTGTATTATCTTATTCATTTTCTAAGCAGTTGGATAATACTGGAGAACAGCAGTTTCTCGTCTGCTTTTGAAATGGTGCTTTTGACTGCTTCAAGTATCAAGCAAGCTTCAGGAAAGTTAAACACTGTGTTACACACAAATAATTTGTCTTGAATAGCCTTTCCCTTTGAGTTCTGAGGGTAAACCTTCAGATTTGCAGTCAGTGGTAATGGCTTCACACAGTTGTACTTTAGAGTTTGATGTAAGACTAAATATTTTCCACAGGTTTCAGATCTGGTCTCTGTTTTGAATGTTTTGTTCCACCTTAGAAAGCAACTTTTCAGTTGTGGGGAACCTTTCTTCAGTATTTTCTGTACGTCTGAACATTAACTGACTGTTCACAGTGAAACCATACCACCTCGACCTCCATGCTTAGTAAAATTAGAGATGCATTCACTGTTGATTCTCACCAGATCTTCTAAAACACATCATCATGCAGCACAAATCGTGATAATCGTGTTTAATCTGTGGCTCACAAGACTGCATAGTTTAGTTCTGACTGCATGTTTTAGACCCATAGAAATCTGTCCTGCCTGGTCCCATTTCAGAGCTTGTTTTCGGGCTTGTGCTAAACGGCATCAGGTGTGGCAGATCACCAACTAACAAGAAGTCTTTTAAGAAAATAGACCAGGCATACGATCATTTTAAATACTTTGAACACCCATACATAGGTTAATGGGTTATATTTTTTAAAAATCAATATTTTCATAATTTAATTTTGTGTAGAAGAGATAGATCTTTAGTGTATTTTGAACTTGTTCTACTATGAAGTTTGATGAGTGTGTCCAGCGCCTCTTAGCTCACGGTTTAATTACTTATAGGTGTTTAATCTAAATTCCCAGAACTGACTGGTGTCCTCAGATGGCTCCAGCGAGACTCAAAAAAGGGTGTCAACAGAGGTCAGAGAAATGAGTGAACCGCAGACATGGTGTCTCTGACAGAATAAAGGCCTGTGTGCTTCACTGCTCGTTAAAAAAGATGACCTGCTGGCAGATTGCTCTATCTTTGATGATATTCACGTGCAAAGAGCTCACATGATCCAAAGAACAAAGCATGCACAAAGCGAATAATAAGGCCACTGGATAATTGGGACGAATTATGTTTTACCCTTTCCTTATTGTGTTGTGGCATTTAGATAAACAGCAGTTTTGTTTGCCCAGGTTAATTAGTGGTGGAGTCTGAGTGTTTAGTGCAGTATTGCGGTGTTGGAGAGACATGGAGTGGATCAGATAGACTTTAAATAATAAAAGGGACAAACATAACAGTTTAAAGGTCCAAAATCCAGTCAGATAAGGTACTGAAGTCAAGTTAATAAAGTCCCAGTACTGCTAAGCCACCACTGTTGGGACCCTGAGTTAGGCCCTTAACTTTCAAATGCCTCTAAGGATATTTCCACTAAGCTCTTTTATGGATTCGTGTAATATATTTTTAATAAAGGGGCTATTTTGGTGCACCCAATACAGTCATACAATCCAAGAAATTGTGGGCTAAGGGTCTTACTCAGCGACCCAACACAATATTGCAGAAGTGGAAATCCTGGACCTTCTGGTCCAGAGGAGCTAGAGCACTAGATTACCACAGTCCAACAGCTTTGCAACAATAAACCCTAAAGGGCTCTGCAATGGACTCTATTCAGAGTACATGCTTCTCTGCTTCCTATGAATTCATGGATAGGCTCCGGAACCAAGAAAGAAATGAACATGTCTAATTAAATGGTTGTGTCTTCTTATTGTACTGAAAACAGTTTAACCATATGGGTCCTGAATACCGTGTGACTATGGAGAACCAACTTTCCTTTTCTTCCCACACTGATAACGTCTCTTGGTCCATTTCTTTCCACAGAGGCAACACAGATTCTGGTTCAGTCCCTTGTCATTTCAAGACTGGACTACTGTAACTCTCTCTTAGCGGGG
>JAUZST010019126.1:0-33081 GCA_034779995.1 Parotocinclus haroldoi
TGTGTGTGTGTGTGTGTGTGTGTGTGTGTGTGTGTGTGTGTGTGTGTGTGTGTGTGTGTGTGTGTGTGTGTGAGGGATAGCTCGGTTATTCTTTTGAAATAGTGACTAAAGCTATAATGGGTAGAGCACAATATCGGAGTAAATATGTATAGAGAATAGGCTTTGAAAGAGCACTTTGGCGGCTCTGGTAGTGTGTAATGGAAGGCTCTTTTTTGCTTGATGGATGTGGGTGTGATGCCCAAGCAGAGAGAGCGGTAGAGACAGTCGGCTCTGCACGTCATAGCAACAGTTAAATAACTCTTTGCAGCACCATCTTGAGTCAACTACCTCTAGTGTTTCACGTCAAGTGCTGTTAGGATCGTGAGATCCATCTGAGGTTGCTGTAGAGCTTTTATTAAGGCTTGGCTGCAGATGATGAATAGCTAATTTAGCCGCTTTGGCTGTTGGCAGGCTTTGTCCCTTCTGGTGTGTGAATGTCTGTGCTGGCTTTGATCACGGCCCCAAACATGGGCTTGATGTTCATTATCATCACGGCCCGAATAAACATTATTATCTTGTAAGAACCGGTGGTAAATAGAGATCTGTGTGCAAAGCAAGTATATATTTATAGTGATGAGAGAACAGCGGCATCTTTAGTTTGCTTTCGGGGATGAAGGGGAACTGTAATTTAGCTAATATGTAATTTGCTATAGCCTGCTTTAAAGCCTTACAGGCACGGAGGATGTTTGCAAACACAATAGAACCAGATTTTAAGCAGGCTTTTTGAAGGTCTGCTTCAGTGCCGTTTCATGTGGGAATATCTAGAATGCGGTTGAACACCACTAGTGGGAAATCTTTTTCATAATAATAAATGAAAATTGTCTTACACACACACACACACACACACACACACACACACGTATGTTTTTACCTTTGCCTACACCATTTTGTGTGTGTGTGTGTGTAACTACACAAATAAATTACTAGTTATATTGTTGAATTAATTTACTTTGAGTGATTTGTATAAAATTTGATTAACTATCTGAATGATTTTCCTGGCCATCAAGAGGACGGGTCCCCTTAAGGTATCTTCCTGTAATTTTAAACGAGTTTTTCCTTGCCACTGTCTTGCTTCTCAGAACTGTAGCAGCCCACAATCGGCAGTGAACCATGTCCAGCATGATATAATGCCATTTCAGCCTTTCTTAGTCCGAAGGTATCTCAAATGATAAAGCACTGTTATTTTTAGAATTACATATATGTCCTTGTATGTTGTTTTTTTTAACTGTAACCTGAATCCACCAAACACTTTTGTATACTGTTTATTGTGACAGTCATTGAACAGAACAACTTGGTAAACACGCTGACCACTCTGCGATTAGGAAGCTACAAACTCAGCAGGAGGCATAGCACTGTGTGTTCTGACACATTCCTCCTGTAACCAACGTTAAACATTTCTGTGACTTGCACCACAGTAGCTCTTCTGTCCATTCGAACCAGACTAGGTGGAATTTGTTGTTGCCGCAATTTGAGCCTTGGTTTCCAACCAAAGGAAGACGCTTTGAGAGGACCAAGACTCAAAACAGGACCCGTCCCATGTGTACTGAAACAGCAAACTCCAACTCTAACCCTATAGAAATCCGATTAAGATATCTGATAGAGCGCCGGATTGTAGTTTGGTAATCCGGTTTCTCAGTGCGTTTATACCCTTACTCTGATTTCAGTCGATTTCTCTGTCTGTGCATGCATAATAACCGGATGGAGTATAGACCTGTAACATAAGGGGTTAGCAGAATCAAACATGGTAGCCAGATGCTCTTGTAAGAGATTTTTGCTTCTTTTAATCCTTGTTCTCATATACATGCTTGCTTGTTTGTCCAGTGGAATCTGGATACCAAGGAATTAAATGCCGCTACCATGAAACCGCTACCAGACAGCGAGAGACTCTGAAATGCAGTACATGCTTTAGAATTGTTATATACATGTAATTTTAACGTCAACATCACGTGGTGTGACATTATTGGCTGGTTGTGAAGATAATATAAGCCATGACCGTCTGATTCCCCAAGTGCACGCTCATGATCTTCTGCTGACGTAGCCGGTCCACTTCAAAGCTTGTTCTATGATATTTTAAGATACCATAGCTTTACATATGGCTCAAACCACCCTTGCCATTTCACAATGATCTCGATCAACAAGACCAAGAAGTTTCCGTATATAGAAGCTTCGTTCTCTATATGCGCTTCTTTATTGCGTCATTCTAAACCCTAGTGACAGTTATACAGTAAGTAATGACAGTTATAAAAATACTTAAACCAGTCTGCCTGGCACTAGCAGTCATACAGTGCTCAAAACCATTGAGATCAGATCTTCCCCCATTCTGATGAGAACATTACCTGAAGCTGTTGATCATATTTGTAGGAGTTATACATTGCACTGCTGCTGTACGATTGGCTTATTAGATAATTGCATGTATGAGTAGGCGTACAGGTTATCTAAGAAAGTGCACAGTGAATGCCCAGCCACCATTATGTGTAGTTGTGTTTTGACATGCTTTTCCTGCACCTCCAATTACTAACATTGTCCACTTTGCAATTGGTAGCACAGGCACCAGGACCTCATCATTTACAAATGAAACACCGGGGTTAGGTTATTGAAATACCGGTTATGTCATAAGCACGCATTCTGTGCTCAAATGAGAGCAAACGGAGAACAATTTAGAGATGAGAAGAAAAGTCAAACCGCATCTCAGTAAGTCATGTGCATTAAGAGGTTTGAAAACATTGGTAACAAATCAATATCTGACAAAAAAAAACTGCAGAAAGTTTAGGTTTAAAATTATTGGAGGGTGACTTTGGATCTTTTAGGTCGTCTTTTTAAAACCCTGTTTGAGATCCAAGGGACTGTATTAAGCAAAAGGGAAAGTGTAGCTCCAAAGCATGGGTAGCCGGTCTAATGGACTGGTGTTACAGGTGCTCTCAATCCTAAACTCCTTAACTTATCCTGGGCTGTAACATGATCTGCGTACATTATTTTCCCATGCTGTGATACAGTCAGCTCAAAAGTAGCCAACTAATCAATAAAACCTGGTTAAGGCTCGGTTTCATCTGGCAGATTTACCCTGTTTGTAGTATTGTAGTTCAGTGCATTTCTGGTTTCCATCAAACAAAAGTGCTAAGTCTCTCATACATCACAGTACATTACTATATTTGTATTAATTATTGTCATAACATATTACATATGGTAGCACACGTGTCTTCAGCAGTATCTCTGGATCACTTGTGTATTGTTTACATGCTGCTTTCTTGCAAAAAATACCCTTTACATTACAGTAGCATAAAAACACTATGGTAAAAGTCAATATGGTACTGTCCGGTCCATCACGCCTTGGAAAAAGAGCTTGTTTCACAGAACATAATGCAGACGTTAAACATCACATACCAATATTGAGACATATTTGATTGAAAGTCCATGGAAATGTAAAGGTCCGTTTAAATGTTTTAATGGTGAAAGCAGAGCTCCGTTTTTGATAATGGATTGATCTGACAGGTAAGCCATGATCCTGAACTTTTCCTGGGCTGTAACATGATCGGAGTACATTGTACTTACCCATGCAGCTAAAGTCTAATTAAAAGTGATGCCGTGTAAGACGGTCAGATCAATAAAACCTGGTTAGTGCTACAGGCTTTAGGACCACGATTGAGAAACCGGGATGAGCGAGCCTACCTGCGGAGGTCTTCAGTGTGCTGATAAGAGCCTTACGGTGGAAACGGAGACCTCAACAGATAGATTCGTGGACATATGTCGTGTGGTGGTGGTAACTCACTTATGCACGTCTGTCCTCTGAGTGAATGTGTGTATCAGGTTTAACTACTGTGTCTGAACCTAGACCAGGCTAAGTAAGACTAATAATAACCAGGAAAGATGGTTATACAAGAAAACATGCATATTGGATAGGTTTATATTGAAATGTCTGAGTCCGTTTGATTAGCATGAGCACGTGGCTTACTTTTCAACCGTGCACTGTGGAATATAGTGGAAATGATTGGTTAAGAGAATTGTGCCATACTGTCTAATTTAGCTTAATTAGCTTGTCTCTAACCATACAAGTACATTTTAATGTAAGAAAATAGTTTTTCCCCCCCTGAGAACAGTGTCACATCAGAAGAACAGTTGTTTCCTGTTTAGATCACTTGTTCTGAATTGCTAACTGTAGCATTATTAAACTCCGATTAATTCAGCTAGCAAGTCTGACTCACTCTTATTGTCAATAATGCTGCAGATATTATTGCTAGTGGAAAACTGTTATTTGGACTGGAACCTAAATCTAGGCTGTAAAATGGATGTACACTAGGAGCAAAAGTATTGTGACACCGTTTGTTTATGAAATTCAGGTGTTCCAATCAAATCCCCTTGCCACGTGACTAGCCTGCATTAAGCCCTGACCTCAGCCCTGTCGACCAGCTTTGGGATGAATTAGAGTGGAGATTGGGAGCCAGGCTCAATCGTTCAGCATCAGTATCTGACCTCACAAATAAAAAATGTTTTTTTTTCTGGATGGAAAACTCCCACAGTCCCCCAAATTCTTGTAGAAAGCCTTAACAGAGATGTTATAGCTGCAATGGGAAACTGACTCCATATTAATGCCTATGGATTTAATATGGCAAGTTACCTGTATGTGTAATGTGTAGGTTTCCAATATTGTTGTCCATATAGTGCATTTGTTTGTCTTTCAGTATGCTGACATGGACTCTTCTGTATGTGCATGTTTGGAACAGACCTTCATGCCCTTTAACCCTGTCTGTCAGTTAGTGCTAATTTAAGCAACACACACACACACACACACACACACACACACACACACACACACACACACACACACTCAGAGAGACACAGCAAGAAAGCTGTTTGCGTCTGCCTTTATTAGTCCGGGAAAGAGGAAATGTTGATTTCTCAGCCAGATGGCTGGAGAGACAAGCTTGTCTCTTCTAGTTTGTGTGACATGCTTCATATCAGGTGTGAATGCCGCTTGCGACTGGGAGTTTTTGTACTACAGTATAGAAATGCATCATACATTTACCTAGTTCTTTAAAGCAAAGTCGTTTTCCATCTGCAATATACCTTTAATCGAGGCAAAAAAGATACTAAAAAATGCTAATTCAAATATCAGCCCAATCTGTGAACTGTCCTCGCTTGGCCTGATAGGATAATGAGCATGTATGATTGGCATTTCTGTGTCCGAGTCTCCCAGCCTGCTGCACTTCTCAAGCAGAACTGTACACAGCTGGGAAATTCTACATATCCAACCTACGAATGCTAATGTTGAGAATCTGCCAGGAGTTTTGTCACGACGTATCCTGCGTTCATGATTCTTGAGGGACTGCTAGGTTTCACTTGCTCGGTTCCTCCGAGGCGGTTGAAGTGGAAATGTACTGAGGA
Organism: Parotocinclus haroldoi; assembly: GCA_034779995.1. Lineage (NCBI taxonomy): Eukaryota > Metazoa > Chordata > Actinopteri > Siluriformes > Loricariidae > Parotocinclus > Parotocinclus haroldoi. Next base: position 5,419 of record JAUZST010019126.1, read on the forward strand.
ATTTGCATGACTGTGCTGAAGAGATCTGAAACACAAACATGCGAGATGCTTGATGTTATGTGCTAAAAATCTAGATGCAATTAAACACCTTCACTAATGGAAGCATCTGGTTGTTAAGTTTCAGATGTTTGCGCGTTGGTTAAAAGCATAAAACCAGATGGTCGTTCTTTTGGCCAGACTCTGAGGCGTGTGTGAAACATGCAAATAACAGTTTTAACTTCACAGTGACTCTCTCACCTTGTAGCAAGAGTCTGGGAAGCAGCGATGTAACAAGATTTCTGTCCCATCAGAAACCAGTGGAGTTATTTAGCTTAGCGGGGGAAACGAAGGCAAACACTGAAACAGACAGCCTCGACTCATGACGAGTGAACCCAGTTTATTAAAGGACTGGTTAAAATTGATTCTCTCAAGGCAGTACTGGAATCGGGGCTGTTATTTAAGTGTGGCGCAGGTAGGCGCCGTTTTAACGACCATCCGATCAACATCCATTCAGTTTAACGACCAAGGGCTTAAACGGATAATAAATAAATAAATAAATAAATAATTAACCTGGTTTTTAAACAGCTGGTCACTTCTTTTTGTGACCGTTTCATCTTGCTGATCCTCCATGTTATTTGTAATATTGTCTATTAATGCTTTTTTTGGTTTCTGTCCAAGAAAATGATCAGGTTTATCATACCAGCCCCTTAATTGTTACGTTTGTCCCCTACACAGGACATTTTCTAAAATGATCCATACATTAAATAAAATGTAAAAATCCATAAACTAAAAATCAGGTGGCGTTGGGGATCCTGCATGTATGGTGTACTGGTTCCACTCGTGTTTTTAGCTGCATCTCTTATTTCTTGTGACAGTACCTTTTTATATTACAGCACCATAAACAGACTGTGACTATGGTCATTCCTGGCCATAACCCATTTTAGTCAACATCTTGTCGTCTGTGTTTTTTTTTTTTTGGATCATTTTCTGTCTGTTCGTTTTTGACTTTCATAGCAACAAAAGTGTCAGGGCTATCATACTACCCTCTTACGTTACAGCTTTACAGTATATTATAGTATTTTCCCGAAATGATTGTGAATACATGTGGCGGCATTGGAAATGCTAATGGAAGTGCTTCACTGTGAGGCATTTGCATATAATTTGCATTATAGTAGAATAAAAATACTATGATTATGGTAATGTCTGGTCAACATCCTTCTTTAGAGAACGTAATGCGTCCGGCAAGCGGCACATGTTCGCAAAAATTAGAAAATATTTTAAAATGATAATGAAAGCGACAAAAGTATTTGATCTTATTTTTATTAAACAAGTAAATCAGAAAAGCAATTCAAAGAAACTATACTGTACTACTGTACTATAATGCAAATGAGATGCAAAAACAACTATTTAATTGGTACACAACTTACCTTGGAAATTGGAACATCCCAATGTGTGATTAGAAGATTAAAAGAGTAAAAATTAGCTTTTAAGAAACTGTAATTGTACAAGGAAGACTAGGGCAGGGTCGCCTGTCTGTGAGCTAGAGATGACTGCTACTTTACCTGGAAAGAGCAGGCACAGCCATGCAACAGCGTTGTGGGGAGTTTTTTTTTATTTATTTATTTTTTTTGGCTGCAACGCGTATGCACCCAGACCATACAAAATCCATGTTGGACCCAGCGACCAATGGTATGCATTCCATTATCTGCTGAACGTGTGGAACCCTGTAGAAAGTCGGCTGATGAGCATCATCATTGGACCATTGACGAGTGGTTAAATGTCCCCTTTCTCTGAGAAGTCCTTGTTCAGTTTGAAGCCTGACAATCATTGTGTCCTGCTCCACGTTTCATGTGAGAAAGGGGACTCATTTGGTGGTGCTGGAATTATGGTTTGGGTTAGTATCAGCATTAGTGGTTGTACCGAGTTCCACGTCATCAGAAATGGATCGCTGATGGCTGTCAGATACCAAGATGGTATCTGGGGTATCTTAGGTTCTGCGTTCTATAGTTGTAACCTATGCTGGAGCAGTTGGAAATTAACTTTTTTTTTTTATTTATTAATTTTTTTTAAATGAACGACAGTGCAAGGCTTTATGAGGAGTCACTGTGATTCTCTATAGAGGACTCTTCAAATATCTGGTGAGAAATGAACAGGTTTTGTCCAGATTTAAAGGGTAAGGAGAATATTTGGTTTCCCATTAAACACAAACTAACTGGGGATTATTTCTGATCAGCTGTTTGAAGCCCTAAGTACTAACACTGACTGTTCTTTCTGATGAAATGTCTATGCATATTTACACCTTTTAAGTTTAGGAAAATCAAAGGTATAGGCTATGCCATACTAAGTTACTTTATCCATCTATTTAATTCATGCTCATTTCAGAACCAGTTTGCTGTTAAGAACATTAAAAACGTAATATTTTGGGTTTAGATCACTTTATCTACCCAGTAATGGACTTCAACAAACATGAAGAGAGGAAAAAAAATCTAAGATTTATTCAAAAATGGCCTTTAGGGCGCATGCTACTTACAGCATTTTTCAATTACTTATTCCCTTTTAAATGTCATTCTACTTGTTATAAAATATCCAAATTCATTTTGGACTTTCAAGATACACCAACACACTGAGGCTTTAATGTGAGTGAATAGTGAAAAAAAGGGTAAAATATATATTATATTACAAAAATGGGTTCAAACTTGGGTGGGGCTTGCAAAGTGAAGCTTTTAATCTTGCGTTTATGGAACTTCAGCTACTGGGGGTGTATTACAAGTGCCGGTCCCAAGCTTGGAAAAAATTAGTTGTGTAAGTAAAAGTATCACTTTAAACATCTGTTCAAAATCTAATATTCCAAAACTGTGATATCCTTCTTACAGAAATGGCTGAAGTTTTCTGTTAGCCCAGTTTAAAAGGTTCTCACACTGTCAAGTCATGAGTGATAAAGAAAGTGAAACGCTGATGATACCCTTAAACTACTTAAGCACACTGTGTAGAGGTGTAGATCTCGTGTATGTGTAATTAAAAAGCCGGTGCATGAGGAGTACAGCTGTAGGATTGCTGGAGCAATATTCAGAAGCCCCAGGTTTCAACCTGACTTTTCTTAGCAGCTACTTGAATTGGGAATTGCAAGTCCACTGTATATCTGCCCTGGGTATTGAACGGCACTTGGTGCTCGCTTTAAGTGTGCTGCACTTTTCACCGACATCATTAGCACAATGCAGGAAAGCTTTAGTGTCTCACGAAGCATTACGTGCTGCCAGCAGAATAGAAAAGCACAGATCCTCACTGCAGCAAGCGATGAGATGCAGTGCCCAGGCTTTATCTTAGGACCCAGTCTAATATCCTGATATATACAGATTCCTCTGGGTGTCTCTGTATGCAACATGCAAAGATGCAATGAATCCTAAGTTTTGGATCATCTAAAGAACAGCCTAGCTGTGGCTCTCAAATCTCGGTGCATGACCGTTCCTGTAAACTCACCAGCTGCTATTTCTGACATAAAGCAAAGGCACAGCAAGACTGACAAGGTTCCCGTCACCGAATGTGACACTTGGCACAATGACATTCCTGTGGCTCAGTCCTGGATTGACTCCAGCATTTTTCTCTAAACTGGCAGCGACTCCAGGGCCGCCACTGGAATATCAATGTGAAGAACGCAGTACCTTCACCTCCCCAGGTGTCTGGTTGCACAATGTCATAAAGCAGGAACCGGTGGCGTGATTCCTGCAAGAACAGCAACCTGGCAGATAGCATGACTACAAATACAGCACTGGTGAGAAGAAAGCATTAGGACTGCGTTCTCACACACACACACACACACGTGCGCACACACTGCTCTATAGAGACTTAAGTCCAGTGCATGGTAATCAACCAAACACTTGTGTAAAAGAAGCAACATTGACTCTGGAGGGCAGATTAAAGCCACAAGGCAGTTAAACACTTGACTGCTTTCTAATTAGTTTGACAGTAGTCTGGTGGGCCACAATGCAGGTCTGAAACAGGGTTGAGCGCTATGAGTCAAGACACATGAGGTTTGGCTCTAATAAGCTACATTACTCAGCCTGGCCAAAAGGTGTTTTATCTTCAGTCAAATGAATGCTTTCAACTTTTTTTTTCCATGTGAGAGCTACGAGAATGCATAGCATAGGAGAGGGACACGGCACACTACATTACAAACCAACATAAAACGAGGATCTTATTAAAGCAATACCCTGTTTAACGTCTGAGGTTTCCCAAAAACGCCCGTGAACTGTAGTCTCACGGTAGTTAAGATGCTTTTCACATAGTATTTTTTTCGAAACAATAATATGAATTAAAACACAATATGACCACATTTAAGTCCAGCACTGTACTGTATAATACAATACTTCTTATCTTTGTATTCCTTCTGAAATATGAAACGCGCTTCCCTTTTCCGTCAGCGTGGTCAACAAGGGATTACTCTCTTCCTCTCATTCTGACATGAGGTAGATGTATACAAGACAAATCTGTGTTTACCATTTTAACTTTTAAGAGCTCAGACGTTAAAGCAAACGACCAGTGAATGTTAAACAGTGCATACCTGTATTAAAAGGGTGGATTGATATTTAGAATATATAAACAAAGTGGTGTTTTTCGATTCTGTTAAAGTCCACATCAGGCCATGGGTATTCAATATGCATAGCCTATAATGAAACCCTAATTTTTATTGTAACGATGTGTAAGCTGACGTTGCAAAAGTCGAAAACAAAAGGTTTGTGTTGATGGGTAGGATGGGCTACTGTGCTTGTGCACTGGCTGCATGCATCGTTCAACCTAAATGTGCATGGCTGAAGTTAAAAAAAAAAAAAAAAAAAGAATGAACAAACTGCACCAGGAGATAATACAGACACCACCAACCTCAGTCTACATCGTTAGATTTAATTTTTAATTCTCATGCACATGTACAGGTGGTTTAGAAAAGACTTATGTTGGTCGGTCGCCATTGGAGACATCTAAATTACTTCACCATCTGCAAACTAAATACCATGCCGTGACATGAAGGCAACCTTTGGAATTCAGCTGTCCATAAAAGACTCAAACCAACAAAGGTACCAGCACAAAAATCTACACAGTATTTCTCAGATACTACCTTAGTGGAATCATTCAGCAAAGAGTCCTGACCAAAAAATCAACAGATGGCAAGTAAATGCCGTCACCAATTACATTGCAAACGACACCGTGCCGGAGAAATGGGTTACTAAACTACTTTTGATTATAGTTGGTGAGAGATGTACACCATTAAGTTACCGTCGAATTAACGCTATCCATAAAATCATCTGTCAATCGTTCACTTTCTGATCTACTTGATCCTGGACAAGGTCGCATTAGAGCCAGTGTCTAGCCGGTGACCTAAGCAGACCAGACAGGAACAACCCTTGAAAGGCTGCCAATCCATCCTAAGACACACTCTCTTAGAATCACTCACACACACGGGCACTTCAGAGACACCAATTAACCTAAAACATGTATTTGGACTGTGAGAGGAAACCGGGGCACTAAGTAAACCCACAGTGACTGAGAAAGGATATAGAACACTCCACCAAGACCTTCTCATTGTGAGACAACGGTTCTACCCACCAAGTCACCATATTATCAAAACAATCCGTAAACACATTATTTTTCATCATTTATTTTTTTTATCATCGCACACCCCTACAGCAGGCTGTGTAAAAGTCGAACGAGTGCCAGAACCTTACCTTTGAGATGCAAGAAGGATCGTTCACAGATTCAAAAGAATGCAAAGAGATGTCTGAACCCCTCTGGGATTTATATGCAAAGTATAGAGCACAGAATGAAAGCCCAGGTTCACAGCTGCACCTAGTGGCATTAATATAAACCTATAAGTACCATCTTTTGTCGCTTGTTATCGCCTCGCTCTGAAGACTAGGAAAGATGAGTTCTCATGAGTTCTTGGCTCCTTTGTTTCTCAAAAGGGTAGCCAGCTGTTAAATCGCGTTACTACACTGCTCACAAAGATATGGGCATATTTCTTTATAGGGGCATATTCAGAATTTTTGTCAGCAGTAACTTTTGTGAGGTCTGTACCTTCTCGGTGGGGCATCTGTAAAATGTCTGCATGAAGAGGCTTTCTGGACCCGGTAGATCTTTTCTTTGTGGTAACATCACCTGTTGTTTCAGAGCCCTGACCTGTTCTCTTTATAGCACAAATAAGGGTTTGCTGTGCCTTTACGATCTTGACTGTGGTAGCCTAGTGGTTAAGGTACTGGACTCTGGGATTTGGACCCTGGACCATCAGGTCCACTGTTGCCACAGTTGGGTCCTTAAGCAAGACCCTTATCCCACCATTGCTCGAATTGTAAGTCGCTCTGGATAAGTAGAGTAGCTGCAGTAGGCTCACTGTTCACTATGATAAGCAAACGCTGGCACAGACCTCTGGATGCTTTTTTATTTTTGAAGATTAAAGCTGACCGTTTAGCAATTTTATATTCTTTTTGTCCAAGAGTATAGTTCACGGTTTCCGTCAGTAATGACACCCAGGCAAAAATTCAGCAGTAACAAAAGTAGTCTATGATGAAATATGACTAAATTAAACCGTTTGTTCATTATGAATGCTCCAAAATCTCTAAAGTTGGCATGGTATATGGACAGCAGGGTGGCAGGAAGCTGTTTATTTCTGCTGCACTGGGAAATAAAAATGCTTAAACAGTCCTGGCACAAACACAGCAGACGTTTGGAATGAGATGTATTTTGGATATTTCAGATAACGCAGGGATTTTTTGCAGGGCAAATGGCTGCATCACTAGTTAACTGTCGGACTAACGTTATAGAGTTAAATGCTGGATACACTGGCTGTATAACAAACCTGGTTTTATGGCATGCTACACTTGAGTTAATGTCTGCAGTCTGTAACCAACACCATGTAGTCTGCCATTCTTAATTTAGGCAATTAATTTAGCCAATGTGAAGCATATACCTGCATAGAGTCTCTGTAAACAAAGTCATATACAGTTTTCCTCCCTGTGTCCGCATGGGTTTAATTCACGGTACTCCGGTTTCCTCCCACAGTTCAAAGATGTACGTTTAGGTTAATTGGTTACACTAAACTGGCCCAGTCTGTGTATCGGTGTAAGCTTGTGCCTGTTGTAAACAGCTGTTGATGCGGATAAACCAACCAAACAAATATAAAGCTATACAATAGGTTGTACAAAATGCAGAAAATCCATTTTTGTCAGTAATCCAATCAAGGAGGATGCAAGCACTAATGATACAAATAATACATGCGGATACTGGGTATCCTCCGGGTCTACGAGACCTGGGGATTAATTGGATTCCTACTTTGCAAACAGCCAATAATCTCACAGAGAGATGTGACAAACTTAATTTTTATTCTAAATAATCAAGTTCAAATTGTAATTCCAGGGTTGCCAGATCATATTATTAAGTGCATGCACTCGGGGACTCTCAGTATAGCTCTTGCATTGGTTTCCTTTGTAGTGAAGGCATGAGTTTGGATTCATCAAACATTTTGTTTGGTTCTGTCACCGACAGACCAAGTTGGAGCTGACAAGTACTCCTGTTAGCATTTAAAAACGGTGTAAAGGGTGAAACTTCATTATTATTCATAGTTACTACACGTTACACGTACAATTACACATTTAGTAGCTTAAATCTTCTTCCTCTAATGTTCATTTTTAAACAGAACGTTTGTCAAAACACTTCAAATATATTTTGAAGCTTCCTTGTGGATGTGGGCTTTTTTTAAAAGTGTAATTTCCCGTTCAGCCACCGTGGTGCGAGACTGACTGACTGACTGTAAATATACTGTGTGCGCACGTGTGCGTGTGTGTGGTGTTCCATATAATCCTGGCGTCAAAGATTTTGGATCTGAGCAAGGAAGAGAGCACAGAAATAATTATATTTATTGAAAATCGAAGTCAAAGAGCTGCTTAACAGCTTAACTGTGAATCAATAGCAGATTTGTTGCAAAAGTTAAGGAAACCGGATCCATATGCATTTTGTTGTTCGGGGTTAAATGGCTAAATTTGTGTACTGGGAATAAAGGTGAACACATTAAGCAGGTTCTGTCAATAGTAGCCTTTGTTTTGCCTTTTTGTCCCTATAATGGAGCGCTTTTCTTGGCACCTGTGAAATATAGCGCACATGCAAATATATGGAGTGTTTTAAAGCTTGCTCGTTGTTTATTGAAGTGTTGTGATGACTTGGTTCACTGTATGCTGGTCCGATGATAAATTCAGTGTCAGGGACTTGAATGAGTTTAGACTGGGATGCTGTGGTGCTACAAAGTTGGGGTCACTGTGATTACTGAGATACCAGAGTCACCTTACAAACAGGCTCACTCTAGATGGGCGTGTTTATGCGATTCGTCTTCAATATTTATCTAAACTAATAAAATAAAAAACGACTAAATAAAAAAATATCACAAGCAGTAAGTGAAGTCTTTCTCAGATTGGTACAGTTCAAACCAAGCAACAGAATGGGAAAGAAATGCGATTTAAGTGACTCTAAATGTTGCTTTACAGTAAGGTGACTTTTTTTTTTCTTTCTTCCTGTAACGAGATAATGAAACGCATTAAATTGTTAGTAATCAAATTGCAGTTACTAACATGGTAAAACATCACTTGCATTTTCTAGTTATATGTTAATACCCAAAGAATAAAACATTTACTACTGTTTTCTGCATAATTTCTTTATGATCTAACGTTGGCACTGTACAGTAAGACTGCACAGCTTGTCATGTGACTGAGCGATGAGCGAATCTGGCTCTTTTTACTGAATCGACTCTTGACTGCACATTGCATGGATGCTTTCGATGACCTATGAGCCCTCTTTACTTGATGATCCTTTTATTCGTTCTGCTGTTTCATGTTGTTTATAGAATCTTGAGCATCTGAACAGGGTCCTCAGCTGGGACAGGTTCTTGCTCACAAATATCTTGCCCCTCCAGGTAATGCGTTTCTGGACACTCTCATTAGGTGCTGATGGCGAGTCATCACCTTCCAGAAGCACTGTATTTCTTCCTCCTTCCGGTATGAGAGCGAAAAATTCCCATTTGCAGAGCTGTGCTGAAATGAACAACATTTCCTCCGTGCCTCACCTCTGGTTTCTCAGTGGAAAGCTCAGCAGCCAAGATTGACATTTTCTTCCTAATAAAAATGTGTCCTGAAATTACAATCCATATTTAGATTTAATGAAATCGTCCAAGGTTTCTGCTTTCTGCCACATACATAAACGTTTTTAACCCCGTTTCTTCTTATTTATTTCTTATTCACACAGGGTCACACGGCTTCCTCTCTGCTCTTCCCTCATTCTGTTTTACCCTGGCTTTATTTAGCATTGCCTCTTGTTTCCACCGTCTATATTTTGCCTCCAGTTTTATTTTCAGACTCCTGGAATAATTGTTTCCTTCCTTTTCTCTCCGCCTGTATTCTGTGCTGCTTCATTAGCCCAATTTTTGCTCTGCCTCTTTTTACGATTGCTTTGATATAGAGAGCCTTAGTTAAACCAGATTTGTTCCTCTGTTTGACAGTACTCTTCGTTCTTTTTTTTTTTTAAATACCAATCTTGCCTTCCTATAGAGCATGCTGTACTTTTTGCTGCTTGTAACTGAATGTTTTATGTCGTCCATCCACACGGCTTTATCTGTCAAAAAAAAATTAGAGGTAAGCCTGGGTTGTCTAAAACTGTGCAAAAATGCATTTTCCTTAGAAATAGGGAGGCCTTATAAATACACATCTTTGAACGTCACGAGCAGAGGTGGGAGTTAAAGCATGGAAGTCTGTCATCTGGTTGATGTGGTCTGTGTAAGTGTGTAAAAACTGCACTTTCTGGTCTTGTGCTTGCTTTCTCGTTAGCTCATGTTTGGACTAGGCTATGAAAACTCATTTGATGTGTTTAGAAACTTTTTGTGTGGGTTACTTGTATGTGGCTTTCCGCTACTTATCTGTGACAAGCAGTAAATGACACTTGTAGGTGTTTGTACCTTTTGTATTCTAAGTAGTTCTCTGTTTACCCCCTGTATATTCCCTCACTTTTGACTCTTGTCTGTCCCACCATCCTGTTAAATGTTACATCTTTCCCTTAATTAGGATATTTTCTAAAATGATTGCGACATCCCATTAGTTACAAATCTGTACATGATCCTGTGTACAGTGTATCGTTTGCACTCATCTTGTGACAGTACCTTATATTACAGTAGCATGAAAAACTGACTATGGTAATGTTTATCCATAACCCATAATACAGACCATAATGCAATTGAAGTACTGCTTGTGCTGCGTTTTGTTCTGGATTGTGCTTAGAAATCATTGTTTGTGCTTCTTCTATTTCTTTGTGGGATAAATAAAATTAAGATCTGCTTCGGTCTGCGCTCTAGAACTTTTCAACTAAGGTGCTTAAATATAGGTTGTTATTCTAATATCTGACATCTATAATTTTAGCACGAAAACCTTGATTTATCTGTTAATTAAATGTAGAAGGAATTGTGGTTCAGGGCTCTAGATTGTCATCTTTAAAAAGCTTGCATGGCTGCAGGTTTTCATTCTGATAAAGCAGGAACTACACCTGGTACAACTAATTTTGGTCGGTTATAGGATGGAGACTGGGGAATAACCAAGTGGGCTTGGGTGTAGCTCTTGCGCAGCTGGAATTAAAATCTTTTGCATGTTGCAAATGAGGTTTTCCAACCTAGCTTAGTTGCTCTTGAAGAATCTATGCCATATATTTTGAGATTAACTACACATGTTAATTTATACAAATGTAACAACTAACGAATCATCAGGGTGCTTTTGTGCCGATTTCACAACCTTGATGCTGTTCACAGAAACAGCAGAACAGTTTAATACACCCAGAGAGACTCTAAAATGATGAATGCTTATTCACAAAAAAAGACAGCCATCTAGGGAAATAAAAAGAGCTAGTAAAAGTTGAGGCTCAAGGACTTGGATTGTAGTTCCATTTCAGAAAAACAAGCTGGTGTAATGAAGACCCATTATATGAGATATATGATATATATATAAACTCTTTAGATTAAAAAAAAAATCTTTTCTCTCAAAAGCTTCCTGGTTTCCACATGCTCGGCACCATATTTCCCTCTTAGTCATAAGACTGGCTTATTTTCCCAATTTAAGCTCTGAAAAGTTAAACCACATACAGAAAAAAGCAGCCCTTATACATGTGTAAAGGCATTCAAAGATCCCGTTTTCTTTCAATAGACAGATGCTGTGGGCATTAAGTCATAACAGAAGAGGAGATATTTCGAAGGCTGATCCAGATACGTTTTAGCTATTAGTGTGGTAATAAAGCAATGTGGAATACTGCGGAAATCTTATCTCGTGCATATGGACAGCTTTGTTCTCCAGTTGATGCATCTCACAAAGAAACAGATATTATGGATCACACTTTATTAGCACTTTAACAACATTTACAAAATAAAAATTATATGTATTCATTATTTTTTCACCTTAAAGTCCGAAGCTGTCAGGTGACGCTACTATCATGAATATTGTTGGCTAATTTTGAGAGGTCTAAGATAACAAACTATTAAAATGTGTTATTTAGGAAAACCGTGTGTGCATGTGTGCGCGTGTGTGTGCGCGTGCGTGCGTGCATGCATTCTGTAGACACGCATCTGCAGTGTCCACCAGAGATTTCTATTATTGCTTCTGAGTAACTTCCCACCTGGGAAACGATATCAGCGTGATGTTGTAGCAGATGGAACTTTTTGATTGGGATTCCTGCCAGCCTGTTATGTTTGCGATGAGCATCCTTCACCTCATTAAAGTCTCATTTGAGTTTAAATATACAACCAGTGCCTCATAAATACCCACTAAATTAAATGAAATTAAAGGGTGGAGGTTGGAAATAGTTCAGAACTCCATTTAGTTATTTTCTCGATCAACATTAGTGGTGTGCAAAAGTCACCATTTAGATTTAAAATACCATTTGTTTTAGCAATAGTATTATTTTTTTATAAGGAAATGTAGAAAATTGGTACAAAATACTACAACACTGAGGAAAATCAGAAAAAAACAGCTTCAATTTAAAGAATCTTTGCCACAAATCATTAATTAAAATAACTAGGTCCAAACCTATATTGGCAAGGTGTAAACAGTCCTGGCTTAACTCTTGATCAAATCTATTGCTCACAAAAATGAGGGCATAACCCCAAAAAGAGGATCCCGTAATGAAATGTCTCTTATTTTTGTGAACACTGCAGTCTGTATAATTGAAAGTTTTAGTGCCATATACTTGTTTTGATCATCTGTTATTATGTGACCTGCTATATTCCAGATGTTCTTACTGCATCTTCTGGTTTACTTCGGTAGTTTTAGTTTTGATTGGTTTCTGCAGTAGAGGTCTCGCCCTGGTGATTAATCATAACTAAAATGAGATTGGAAAAAGTAGTTGTTTCTTTTTCTTCTTATTTATCCAGCGTTCACAGAGTTTAATAAAGGCTAATATTTTGTTAATCAGTCCCAGCAGAGCTTGTCGTAGCTGAAAAGTCGGTTAGCAAATTCATCAGCTTTGTTTAAACAGACTGCTGTGTTTGTGTATTTATTATTTATGAGCATGTTCACATCGCTGCATGTGCGAGAGAGGTGTCAGGATTCTGCAGCAGGCTCAGTGTGTAGTTATGTGGTCTGGTTGATATCGACCGAGCAGACGGCTGTACGAGTGCTGGAGCAATAGAGGCACGATTGATGGATGGTTGGAAGGGAACAGAGATGTCGAGGGTCTTAACCCTGATGTACTAATTGCTGGGTTGTAGCAGCTGGGCCAGGTCGTTATCATGTCACTGTGATTTGTTTGAACTCTGAAAGCCGGGAGGAATTCAGAAGCCAAATTTTCAGCTCAGCCAAGTAAGTGCCTGATGCAGATTTATGTGCATTCGTGGGTGCGTGTGCACGTTCGCTGTGCATGAACCCGTTTAATAGGGATGAATCAGTTCAACCAAACAAGCCGAAAGAAAAATAAAATGTGGAAGACTTATTTTCTGTTCTTCCCTGTAAGGTCAACAAATACTTGAGAAGTGGCACAAGCAGTCAGTCTTTTTTTTCCATTTGCTGCTTTCAGGTTCCGAATGCACTCAACACTTTACACAGCAGTGATGAAAGGGAGCAAGATTTTTACGGAACATTTAAAACAAAGGGTTGTAAAATTTGTAGAAAAGCAAAAAATGAGTTATAGAGAGGCACATGTACAACTCGCACAAAAAATACTTTCTTCAGCTGTAGAAATCAATACTATTTAAACACTAGGTGATCACAAGATCAGTCCATGGATTATTTCTAGGGGTCCAAGCTTACCCAGAACGAATGTCAGGAAGAGAGGGTTCATATCAATTCAACTATATATACTGCTCTCAAAAAGGGGATATTAAAAATATACAATCAGAAAATATTCACTCAGACAATTGGCAATTTTTTTATTTTTTATTTTTTTTAAACCCAGTAGATCAGCACTTTCAGAAAGACCAGTCTGTCTAGCACCAACACCATACCATGTTCAGTGTCACTTAAATCACCTTTCTTCCCCGTTCCGTTGCTCGGTTTGAACTTCAACAGGCTCTATTGATTATGCATTGAGTTGCTGTCGTGTTATTGGCCGAGTAGATTTGTTTATTTTTTTGTGTTAGCGAGCAGTTAAACTTGTGTACCTAATAAAGTGAGTATATTAGATTTCAGAGATCTCACGAAATGTGCCAATTGTTGTCTGTAATGTTTCCATATTCATTCCCTACGTATTATTCCTTAATTTCTGTGTACTATATAGATCACTATTAGGCAATAGAGAGCAGAATGGATGAGGAAAACGAACTAACGTGCGACTGCAGACGTCACGTAAACACACCGAAACACTGTCACATGGCATGCGCGGTAACAGCTGCTCATTCTGCTTCTTATTAAAGTACCTAATAAAATGAATATTTTGTATTAACAAAGGTATCATCCCAATCTGTATTCTTGGCAGCCCTGTGTCAGAGAAATTGCAATAAAATGTTGTGATGCAGCAAACAAGATAAGACATTTCCATTTAATCATTTGGCAGACGTGCTTATCCGGAGCGACTTACAACTGATACAATATGACAAGCTTCAATCTAAACCTAATCAACACAATGAAATCAAACAGAAATGAATCAAGTTAATTAAAAACTAAAATATTATTATACAAATCAAAAACAATTAAAAACAGTGCATAAATACCAATTATTACAGCAGGGGAAATCAAGAACGCGTCCTCTGACTGCTGTGGGAGTCCAGAGTGTCTTTTACATACCAATATTGCATGTTAATAACCCCGTTGTTTTTTATCCCATAATACTTGTTTTTTTTTGGTACACATTTTAAGCAGAGTGAAAACCTATACAGAATAGCATTGTATTTGATTGAAATCTTAATCAGGAATTATTTGCATTCCGCTCAAACTCTTGTTGCTTTTCTGATGAATGAGCAGTTAGATGTTAGCATTAAGTCAATGTCGTTCAGAGGATGCATTCCAGTCATCCAGAAGGTAACGCAGGTCTGCTTTAAAATCTGCTTCATAAGCTTGCACAATAAAAATATGGTGTCTGGACCTGGAGGTAGTTCTAGCATTCTGGAAATATTTTTTTTTGTTTAGCATACTACCACATGGAAGATGGGGTTGGGCTGAGAAGAAATGGGATTCATAATTCACCTAGATAAGAACTGATTAGAGACAACAGGAAATCCAGCTCCTTTCATTACTACAGTTCTATTTTTTTATTTCCTGTTCCATGTGAGTACAGATAACCATTCACCTTTTCATGGTGGTTTGGTGTTTAATTGCTTCATAGTCATTTTGAAGTACCCCTTCATTTTTGTGATCTGGGTATTAAGTGTAAGGGGGGGTCACTTTGTTTAAATGATTTTCTTCTGTTTTTTAAACTGCATACAACTGACCTATTCCACTATATCAATGACTATATCATATATAAAACAAATAGTACTGGAAGTCCTCTGGATGCTAACCTTCAACTAACAGACTTTCGAAGATGTGCGTGTGGGCACAATATACTAAAAATGTTTAAAAATGGTTGGCCCATGGTCGTGACAACGGCTGTGTGTAGAACCTCCTTTTATACTGCACTATTTTAAACCCAGATTGACTGATATCAAACATTAAAGCACTGATAATCTCACTAAGAATTGGCAAGCCATGACCATGGAAACTAAAATGAAGGGAAGTGAGGGCAGGTGCTAAAGGATCACAACCGGGACCTGCGAACCCACTCTGGGAACGGAACTGGTTTTTATTTAGGGGACTTATTATACATCTAATCTAATGGTAGCCTAAGACTTAATATCATATCGTATAAAATCATATGTATGAGTGCTTCCTTCCAAGATTCTGATAAGTCCTTTAGACAAGCAACAAACTAGGCCAGGTGACCAGGGGCTCCCAAACATTTGCTTGAGGCTATAGCTATACTGATCACGTAAATTCATCAACAACTCCACCCACACCCTGTCAAGCCAGCATTTTAGAATACAAAGATCAGAAATCAAATGACGAAAACTGTTTCTGGCATACCTAACACTAGCAGAAACCTTAAAGCAAGCTGTGGAACACATCACACATGACTGGGGCCGAAACATAAAACGCAGGCATTATTGGATCTGACCTGACCTTCAGAAATCCCATCGCTAATGAAAGCAAGACTGACATATTTCATCTCCGCAACAGCCACTCTTTATTCCTAGTGGTGTGATGATCTGGTGAACCACTGCAAAGAACAGTTGGTCACCCCTAGTACTGATATAAGGGACACTAACAACTCTGCACCGCTGCCTCACAACAAGATGGTCCCGGGTTCAATCCCAGGGTGGAGCGGCTTGGGTCCATTCAGTCTGCATGTCCTCCCCGAGTCTGCGTGGGTTTACTCCGGGTACTTCCGCTTCCTCCCACAGTCCAAAGACATGGGTGTTAGATTAATTGGTGTCTTTAAATTGTCATTGACTTGTGTATGCAAACACCTCAGCCATGTAACTGGAAACAGCTGCACACCGGTCCCAAGCCTGGATAAATGGGGAGGGGCGGAGAAAGCAGTGGCAAACTACCCCACTATCCTGCCGAAATACTTCATGGATCACATCGATGAAAGACCGAAATGTGGAGATCAATGATCCATCAAGTGACCGAGAGTCGGCCATGACTGTACGGTTAATCCAATCCAACAACTCAGCGATATGCTCAGTACATCCCGAGATGTATGGCTGCCTCTCTTGGCAGGGCTTCAGCAGGACAGTGCTTACCCACAAAGCAAGGGTTTCCAAAATATAGCTCAGGTTACATCACTTCCTTGACCTGCCTGGTCTTCCGATTTATCACCAATCAATCATTTAAGGGACCAACTGGGACGGCGGCGGTGGCAAAGAGAATATTTCAAAATGAAATATGTGGCCTTTTGCATGATAGTGTGCATGTGCACATGTTACATTGTAAATAATAAAACCTCCTGGTGAAACAGTATTTTGTGTTTAACAGTCTAACCAGTTGATTAACTCTGTTGTTTTCTCTTTGTTCCCTGTAGAGTTTGTGGTTTCTTTCATAAAAATCAGTGAGCTTTGTAACCTGCCCTAAGTCTTCTCTAACATTTACATTATCCTGCAGATGAATATTAGTAAGAATCCGTTTGATAAAGGGAGTAAAAGATGTAGACACTATGCACTGCAGGTACGCTCAATACGTTTGTCTGCTTAGTGTATCATAACCCATATTTTCTCACACCCTTACATGATCTCAACTCAACCTGGCGGCACCAGCATATTGATTCCTCTCACATATCCTGCATTCCTTATAACCTCTGCTATATCTGGGTGCCTAGATCATGTCTCTGTTCCCTGAGCTTTGTTTTTGTGCTATCTGTATTTGCCTTTGCTTTCTAGATCAGCCTGACCATTTTTAGAGGTCGCACCCTGTATTTGTTTGGGTTTACTCCAGGTGCTCCGGTTTCGTCCCACAGTCCAAAGACTTGCATTGGGTTAATTAATTATGCTTAAATCAGCCTGATCTAAGTATGTATGACTTCGATGCAACCTTCATGGGGTCATTAAATTGCCGTTGATGCTGAAATTCACCAAATAAATGAACAGCAAAAAGCAGTGCATCTCTAGTAGCCGCTCCACCTTGTGACAAGTTTATGGGTTATAGGAAGAAACTGGAAGAAACCCACACAGATATGGCTTGCAGAGGTTGCAGCATCAGCACTTTTTGCCACTTTCACCCCAATGTGCTGATTCGAGAGCTGATGACTGGTGCGGGATCTTTCTTTGACCCACATTTCTAATCAAACACACAACGGGGTACCTCTAGGGATGAAATGTGAAATGTTGACACAGCTGAGTTTGAAGCGCTTCGGTTTACTGTAGTCAAACAGGAATCAAAGACACTCAAAAAAGAGCCTGTGCATGGCAAACCAACATTATAGTTCATAGCTGCCACATAGCTGCCACTAACTCCACTGTTCTAGTCATAATGACGCATGTGATTAGTCTTTAAACCGCAAAGAGATCCACCTGTCTAAATCTACAACATATGAGCCGTCCTACTCAAATGTATTTAGTTCCTGACTATAGTGAGAGCCTTGTTTCTATCTTTTTTTTTTATGCGGCAATTTCAACTAGGCTGAGTTATAAGCAGAGGCGGGAGTTTAAGAGCAGATGGTCTCGTCCGTGTGCATCTGTGCGTTAATCCTATCCTTTTTGGAATTCTTTGCTTTGTATTTGTGCCTTAAGCTGTAAATTGTTCATTGATGTATGTAATTTTATCTTTTCTATGTTGTACCATTTTGTTTGTCCACTATTACCTCTATATTCCTTCTACCTTATTACATAAACTGGTTCAAATTCACTCATCCAGTCTCTTTCATCTTGCTGGCCTTTGTATTGTTTTTAATTTAGCATGCTTTCACCAAAATGAACCGGTCAGTATCAGTATTATACTTTCCTCTTAAATGTTACTGCTTTCCCCATGACAGTCATAAAGGTATGTCTGTAAATTGTGAATATTCGCTAATTAAAAAGGTTTAAGAACTCAGTTTAGTCTTCCTCTCTTGTAATCATGGGGGCACATCATTTGCTTGGGACTATGATTCACTATTATGTCCAGTTGGCGTCCGGTCAACAACCTCTCGCAGAATGTAACAGGGTCAGAAAACGGCACGTATTTATGCATTAGGGTTTGGTTAGATTGCGCTTCACTTCTAATCGTAAACACGAAAACAAAAATTACCTCTTGATTAACTTGACAGTAATAATATAGGGTGTAGGTAAAGTCAGCAACCTACTTTTTGCTATTTATCTGTCCGTTATAGATGCACTGTAATATAGGGTAGGATTTAAACTGGAGTGAAGGGCCAATGCTTTAAACAAACGTAGGTTTTAACAGTGTAGTTCCTAATAATGTACCTGCATTGTGCAAACACAAATGGTCTGTAATTCTTGCAATCACTAGATGAAATGAAATGAGCAATTGATAAATCAATAGATAATCTGGTTGTCCACAGCCAATATTTACATTCTTGCGTTCATAATAAGTGCTTTTACTGAGTCTAATGTGGTTACTCAATAGCTTGATGAGACTAGATGTGCTCGTGAGGCATCTTTTGAAGGTGAAACATCAATAGAATTAAAATGCAGCTTGAACAGGGCTATATAGATCTTTGTTACACTCTGGATTTCTAGTTTATTACATTTTCCAGGATGTCCATTGTTGAGATTCTGGCCCGAAGCCTTCTCACACAGATAAAAGTAACTACAGGTGATCTTTAATTAAAATTGCGTTGCTTTGTCAACTTTGCGCGTTTGCGCTTGCCAGTCGTGGCAGCTGTGCCAAGTGACCCACATCAGGCCATTGTCTGTAATGTCAGGTTTCAAGCCCTGAGAAGTCACATTGTTTAGATGATGAAAATCTTTGAGTTGGTAGCGGTGCTAAAGGAAAAGCTGTCAGGTAAACGGTGCATGAACTTGATGACTGTTGAGTTTGGGGAACATGGACAGGTCTAAGCTCTGTTGAGAGACATACAGCACTGCAGGCCTTTTTAGGGAACACTGTCATGAGGCAGGATAACGCTCACACTTTGCAGCAATCTGTATTCAAATAGTTTCTGTCTTTCCTTGTTACATAACCATACTAATGATTGTAGAAGTTCCCAGGAAGTTACGAGGTGTGGGTAATGACTAGGGATTGTCATATAACCACCTTATTATTTAGTACAATACTACTCTAAAGTCAAACTTTGAATTGGGTTCAGCTTGACTGGTGGCATATAATCTTAGTTCTGTAAAGCCCCAGAAAGATAAGTGTGAATTTCAGATATGGGTGCTGTTTGTTTCTGGCATATGTGCCCATGTTTCTCTTATGGTCTACAGTTACCATATCTTATTGAGGAGAATGGGCTATTGTTGAATTCTGGCTTTCCGATATTGTCTCCTGCATAATCACAAAACTGACAAAAATGGAAATTTTACTGGAGACGATTAAATGTCTTATTTTATGTAAGTGTGTGCCTCATGAGACTTTACCCAGTGAGCACCACACACTGTTTGCTGGCATGGAATAATGGCTGTGACCAGACTGAAACAATAAAAAGTGTTATTGTAATGCTGGTAAAAATTGTGATGTGCAACGATTGTCAGATTCAAAACAAAAGTCGAAACACAACAAAAACACAACAAATCCAAAAGTATCCATGTTACAAGTCCAAGCACTGCCAAGCTGCCACTGTGGGGTTGTTGAGCGAGGCCCTTAACTCACAATTTTGTTTGTACTTTGTAAAATCCATCTGGATTGGAGTGCTTGCCAAGCAAATATTGGCAAAAACCCCTGTTGAATGTCAAATGTAAGTAATAGAATTACAGTTTTTCTGAGTGTAGAGTGTATGGTGCGCTGTGTACAGTACCGTGCAAAAGTCTTAGGCATTCTAAATATTTTCTACTTATATCCTGCTTGAATTTAATACTCCACATGTCCATTTGCGTTACATCTGTAGCTGCTCTAGTTCTATCCTTACCCTTCAAAAAGTATGGCCGCTGGTGAACTGGCTATTATAATTTGTCACCTCGGTGTTGGTGACCTTGCAAAATAAAGAGACTATTTAAAAATGAATGAGAGTAATTTCCCCCTAAAGCCAGCAAGGTTTCCTAGCTGTAATATCTAAAAGAAGTTATTCCAGCCAGCTAGTGTATTATTTAACAAGCTGCAAGTTTTTTTTTTGCTCCACCCAAATGTCCATTTTTAATTTTGAGTAACTTGGGGGTAAAGTAAATACAGTACATATACTTAAGCCTAACATGATAATAATTTATTCATTAAGAACTCAATACAGTGTAAAGTACCATTTTTTTTTTGACTGTTCAGGCAATGCAGTGAAACTAAGTTCAACACGTCGGGCTGAATAAGGCAGCTTTGCTTTAGTGTCTGTAATGTGTTTTAACACCACAGCTGTGGCGTCTTGCTCGGTTACACATGCATACACATACCTGTACGTGATCTCAGACACACAGGTCAACATAACTGTAAAGCACACCTGATTTAGTGACCTGTGAAACAAAGATGAAAGTGAAGCAGACGTTTTGTCTGAACATGCCTCTTATAAAAAGTGAGGCGCTTATCAAACGTCCTGTTGGGTTATGAGGAAGATTTACTGTTTCTTGGATGATGAAGCGTATGAGTGGAATAAACACCACGTATCTGCTATAGAAAAATACAAATAGTAAAACAAGTTATACAAAATACCATGCTACCATATTGTTTTGTGTGGATACAAAAATGCCAAACCTTAGGGTTTTGGGCTGATTTACTTGATAGGTCTTGTATAACGATATAACATACAAAAATAATGATGTAGAACTACTGAAAGCATGCAATGCCATATTGAGATATCTGGTGGAAAATTGCCATAAGACATGCTTTATGTATGAACATCTGCACTTTGAAGCAACTTTTATTTCATTATTCATTTTCTATAACCACCCATCTTCGTGGGGCTCTCAGCCGGTCTGGAGACTATTCCAGAAATGCTAGCTTCAGTTTAGAGTTCAGTCCTCCTGCTGACATGTTTCGAGGAGAAAACCCTCATGGTCAAATGAAAGAAAGACCAAACTTTACTCAGACAGTACCTGTGAGAATTGAACCTTGATCTCCAAAGCTATTTAAGACCAACACATCCTGCTACAAGGCATATGCTATGTAACATGGACTCTAATAGAATGTAATAAATTAGAATTAGCAGAACGTTAACATACTTTGTGTAGTGTATGTTACACAATACATTTAGTAATTGCTGTCTCGTATTCACTGTCTCATTTAGCCAGGTAGGATAGAGTACTGCACTTGCACACCGAGTGCATGCGGCGTATCATTGCCACAAAATAAGTAATAAAAAAGTACTTAAAAGTACTAATTAAAAAAAGGAAAAGTACTTGAATTAAGTAGAAAGTGAATTAACCAAGTGTGCCAGGAGACAAAATACAAACACCACCAGCTTTGCAGTCACTGGATTAATTTTAAGGTGTGTTGAGGTGGTTTAGTTTTGAAATGATGTTGTTAGATTGCAATCTGCAAACGGTGTCAGAAATCAGTTGCTATTAAAGACCGTTTGATAACACTTTTCACCATCTCCAACTTACTAACATGCAGAACATGATGCTTGTGACAGAATTTGAGTCAGAGAAATGGGTTTAAACAACTTCTGAATACTTTTGATAGACACTAGCAACATTTTCTAATTGTTGTTATTAATAAAATATCAGAAAATATGAAGATCTTTTTACCAATGTCACTAGATTAAAAAAGGGTTCACTTTTTAACATCTGAAGACTTTGTATCTCAGATGGATTTGATTCATTGCTTGTAAGATCTGCATGTACACTGGCTCTCTGGATAGTGTTGCTCACCCCTGAAATAAACTGTAGGGTGTTTAGTGTACACTCTAGAGAGAGATGTTGTCTGGAACAGATATTTTCATGCTGCCAGCATGATGGCTATTGGAGTAAAGCTTTGTTGTGTCTGACAACATTATAAACATTAGTACTGTCCGCCTCCCCTTCCTCACAGGGTTGAAGTGTCGATACGAACTTGTTTCAAACAGGTTTAATTCGGCAAGTAAACCAAACCAAGAATGGGTTAAATCCTTTTACAGCGGAAAAAAAAAATGTCTAATTCCTCAGTCTTTTTGTCCCACTTTTTATGAAATGAATCTCGCTAATCCTCCAGCTTAAGTGTGAAATTAAACCCTGTCTGTTGGCACAACGAGGATTTTGTGTCAGCACTTAAAAGGCAGAGAGGTCACAGTCCTAATAGTGTCCAGAGTCACTGAGCAGGTTTCGAACTTGCACGATGGCTATCCACCAGAGACCATGGCTGTAGCATTTACATTTACAATATTTAGCAGATGCCCTTATTTAGAGCGACTTACAAAAGCGCTTTAAGACATCAGTAACATAATCTATTCCTAATAATCTGGAATCTAAACAAGAATACACTTCTGAAAATGTTCTGGATGCCTTTATCTTTTTCTTTTTCGGAGAAGGTTAGCTGAGGTAAGTGTGGAATAAATGGGTCTGTTAAGATGTTTTTGTGTTGCTACCTTAGCTGGTTTCCTCCTGTCATAGACCGCTGACTCCTGAAGGTTTATCATAATCTTCGTGTTTTGCATAGTGCTTAGTTTACAGGTGGTGAAATAAGTCAGTTACCGAGTTGTCTTTAATGGCAACCAGTTTTAAACTGTTTGGCATGAAAGTGGCTTATCCTAGTCTTCTACAGCATGCAGTCAATATCTGAACTCGTATCGTAGTTTTTTTTCTTTTTTTTTTTTTTGTTTTGCATAGGGAATGACGTACTGGAAAATGTCAGCTCGCGCATCATTAATGCATATCATGCACCCATAGTAATAAGATTAACATAAGGTCAGAGCATTACAGTTTTGTGGATCATGAACTGCCTAATCGTGAACATCATTAAGACATAGCTAACAGTATGTTACTGGTTGTGGAACTGTGGTGTGTTAGTGAGCCTGGCAGACCAGGAATTAGGGGAAGATGTGGAGATGATGAAGGTATGCACGTACCTTAGAGTAAACCTCAACAATAAACCGTATTGGATGGTATTAATAAAACAGAACCACTAATGAGAGAAGACTTTTCATTATAAGGAGGCTCTGGTCTTTAGGGGCTGTTCTATTCTACTGGTGTGGTACTAGTGATGGTCTGGTTTAGAGAGCACCATTGGGGAGTGTCATATGATCAGATTACTGTCTGATTTCAATAGTTTTTCTCAGTCTGTGCATGCTCCCGGCTGTTTGCTTGGTAACCTTTATTCAAAAGACTTGGCTTACACAGAAGTAGCCAGAGGAAATCCATGACAAGGCACTGTGGCACAGTTACAATACTGGACTCTTGTTTAGAGGTTAGAGCATCCAAGCCTCAACAGTGCCAAGAGCTTCTGTTTTTTGTCCTTAACCTTCAATTGCTTTAAATTGTGCATTATAATATTATCACTCTTTATATATTCAAAAAGCACACATGTTGAATGTGAATGTGTCCCTTATCATGCTGTTATTTTGTGAAATTGTGTATTCATTCTCTGTAGTTTGTGAATTCAGCTAGTTGCTTGCTACTGTGGGGCTCACATTTCCCTGTTGGGACCTATAAAGTTTATCTACACATTTCCTGCAAGGTGGGCAAACAGCCTGTGCAGACAGTGGGAGTCCAGCACAGTCAGCCACTCTAAATGATGGAGTTTGCTAAATGCTGGTAATATAAATCAAACCAACAGAGAAAGGCACATCTAAAAAATCCAAACTGATCAGACACAGTAACAGGCAGATCCTTTTGGCAAGCACTCCATCTTGCACCAGTACTCCTCCCTGCCCGGTCGTCCCTTAACACCCAATGCCCTTTTACAAGCAGATGGAACTGATTCTATACTTCTATACTTCATTGTCGTTTTTTTATTTATTTATTTGTCTCGTGTAATTTTTGAGGGCAGGGGAAAAGATGCACACACACACACACATACATGGGTGCGTAGATGGACATGCAGGATAAACAGGAAATCGAGGGGGAGCGAGTGCTACGACCTATTTTGGAATTGGATGCTGTGGTTAACACCAAGGAAAGAAGAGAGGAGAGTTGTGTGTTTGTGCGTGACCCATGAAGCTGTGACATGTTTTGGGCCAGACCCTCTACACTTGAGGTTGTTTTTCTTCAGATGGAGCCATACACACAGGAGCTGTGGCCTGCAGCATTGCTCATCATCATGTGGAAATGTCACTACATACGCACACATTGACACACTTAGTGTTGCTAACACAGACCTGATGGCTTTTTCCTTAGCTAAATACCATTTTCCAGGTCTCTGTTTGCCACAGGCCTGTACTTCACATTGCAGGCTGAACATCCACTCACAACATCTTTATTAAGTACAACTCATTGTTTCTACACTCATTGTCCATTTCGGTCAGTTCTGCATTTACAGACTGTAGTCCCTCTGGTTCTCTCCTTCCTTAGTTCCCCCCTAGGTCCAGCACAGATCAGGTACTATTTTTGTAAGCAGTGTATATGGGTGGTGGATCATTCTCAGCATTGCAGTGACCACTGACTTGGTGGTGGTTTGTTAGTGTGCTGCACAGGTGTGGTTGGAGCAAACACAGCAGTGCTGATGGAGGTGTTTTTTTAAATCATGTGTTTACATATTTACATTTACGGCATTTAGCAGACGCTAATATCCAGAGAGACTCGCAATTAATACAGTCTTACAGTCCAAGCAATTGTGGGTTAAGAGTCTTGCTTAGGGACCCAACTGTGGCAGAGGTGGGATTTGAACCCTGGACCTTCTGGTCCATAGTCCAGTACCTTAACCTTTAGGCTACCACAGTCCCTCCAGCGTTTACTCGTGAGGGTACTAAGTCAGAGACAGTCGCTCTTCTGTTGTTGTACAGTATGATTCAGGTTTTCATGTTTAAAAGCTCTCTTTTTTGTGTCATTACTTATGTTGTAATGTCACCACCCCATAGCATTAAAAAATACTTTGTCTGACTGAAGTTCATGTTTCTACTGTGTGATGGTCCGTCCCAGGTGGTGAAGCCCAGAGAAATCCTTGCCAGTTTACGACCTGGTTAACATAAGGCACTTTTTTTGCATGACAAATCTTTGCCAAAGTAATTCTATGCTTATGTGGTTACAAGCTATTGATGAATTACAGTTGCAGTGCCATCTGATTGATTGGACATCATGGATCTTCAGCTTACGTTTCTAATGCAGTTGTGTCTAATGCAACTGGAAATCCTTTGCTCATCTTTGCTCCTCATGGACTATTGTGCTTTGAGTCGATGTTCTGTCTTAATATTTAGTATTTGTTCAAATGAACATCTACATTTTAATGTGAAATTACATTATAAAAATCAATTTAACTTCAATCAATTTCATCTATCGTGATTTAGTGAGTGAATTTATAAAACAAACTGTGTACAGAACATGTACAGAACTTCTCACATAACGTATATAAGCAAAACTTGACCAGATCTCATGTCCAGCATATTGAAGAGGCTTAGATACTAAATTGGGCAGAAATCCTGGCGTAAAACCTGTGAAAGGGAATCTGTTCCGACAGCCTGACTTGATCCAACATCTAGCCAAGATTCGCTTTGTTTTTGACACACTGCTTGTCATCTCTGGTTAAACAGAAATTCCTAGTTGCTGTGGATTTCTGTGGGTTGCAGCATGCATGGTTATCGGGAGCTCGGCAGTAATCTGATCCAAGCTTACAGTAAAAATGTCTCTTCCCCTCGCTCCCTCTCACTCGCGCTCATTAACATGGGTTTGGAAAGCGAGGTCCGTGATCTCTCGAGGGTCTCCCTGCTCCACTCTGCAGATGGATGGCTTAAATTGCATTGTATTCAGAACTTGGATTTCCACCTGAGTAGACAGGAGCAGCTGGAACAGAGGGATAATGCTGCTCCCGGGAACATCTTATCCTCCTACTGTGTGTGGAGGATGAGGAGGAGTAAAAAAAGGACTACAGGCCACCGTAATCCCCCAACACGTCCAGGATGTAAAGAGAGAAAAAGGGTGATGGAGAAGGTGTGATTCATGCTCAAGCTCAGCATGCTTTCAGTTCTCTCTGATCAGCGTCCTACAAATCTTTCACACTTCTTCTGTGCAAGGGCTTTATCAGACAGTGAGCAATGCAACTTGAATTCCTCACGGAAGCGTAAATATTGTCTTGTTTTCTTTTTATTTAAAAATTACGTTTTTCAAGGGCTGGTCCAAAATGCATGGGTGAGGTTTGGACAAAGCTTTGACCTTGCATGTGACGAAATCATACCTAGCTTGCCATACCTTATTATAATGTAATATATTTTATTAGTCATTAGTTTCATAGAGGTGTGTCAGCCTTGCTGTCCTGTAAGAACTCAGTGAGGTTCTGCTCTTTTAAAATCTTCAATGTTCAACCTGATTTTACTCTTTCCTTTTTGTTTTCCAGTTCAGTTTTTTTTTAATCAACAAGGCAGTAGCATCTCTGAGCCTTTTCTGTTGCAGGTGACACTTGCATTCATACTTTTTAAAGAATCAGCTGGAATTTGTAATCATTCTGTTTATGCCACAGACTCGTGTACAGCACTTGTGCAACTAGGCCATCTTCTTCTTTTTTATCCCCATTACCTTTGTGCCCTGTTAACTTCAGAGTTTAGTCTTGATTTGTGAGAGGGGCTTCTTTTGAGCCTTAAAACTCATTACTTCTGGAACGGCAGGGTCCTGCATACCTCTCAGAACAAGGAAATACGTTTTGTTTTATTAAACAGATTAACCCAAATGTTTATCTAATACCCGGTTAACATTGATTGCCATTAGGACACTGGAGCAATGCCTGCTCTGAATGAGTTTTGCAATCCTATATGCATAATAATAATAAAAAAAACTAGCCATTTTGTGCAGAAAATAACACTAAGAACAATAGTATTTATTTCAAAAACAGGACAAGGATGCATTAAAGATAAGATGTTCTTTATTGACCCTTACGGAAAATTGCCTTGTACTTCACATAGCTGCATTGGCTGCTACACTGCCAAAATCAGATTATAGCAGTTTTCTGACTCTGATAAAGATTTTGAATAAAAATGTTTAAAAAGCTGACCCAGATGAGTTTTTATATCTATTGAACCCGCACCTCGAAATTCTGTGCCTTCTACCAGAGGGTTGGAACTGGTACTCAGGGTAAAGAACATGGGATGGCTCAGTGTTTTGTGCGTTTTTTTTAACACAGATTGCTCATATATACGTCTTTCCCTTTAACCTTCATGGCTGTCTTAACCACATAAATTAGCTGGGATTTGAGAAATTACCGTTCCATGCCTGTATCTTTCAGCTAATAATACAGAACTATCCAGGACCTTATCTGACAAGATGATGATGGATTTGATTTTTCTGCTTTAATTTCACATTAAACTAGAGAACTGGATACTTCTGCTTTTTCATTGTAATCCAAAAAGCTGGATCTTTTTACTTTAAATCCATTCTGCTGTAATTCACATTAAACTAGAGAACTTGAAACTGACTGTGGTGGCCTAGTGGTTAAGGTACTGTACTTGGACCAGAAGGTCCAGGGTTCAAATCCCACCTCTGCCACAGTTGGGTCCCTGAGCAAGACCCTTAACCCACAATTG
>JAUZST010019137.1:0-33078 GCA_034779995.1 Parotocinclus haroldoi
AAACAGAATGTGACAATAGCTGTAGGAAAGGCCCTTGTTAGTAATGCTAAACTTATACTCTCAAGCAAAGGAAATGGGCATGTGTTTTGAGGACTCCATATACCGTTTATCACAACAAGATCGCTACCAAAAAAGAATGTAGTTCTGGACAGAAATAAATCTTGTGATATTGCAAAATGCTTCTAACTCTTGACATATCCAGCTTGCAATACAGTACACCACTATTCCACCGTCGCTGGTCAGAAAGTGGAGTAGTGCCTGCTTGCATAGTATTCTTGAGCCACCCTCTGCTGGTTAGAGGATATATTGCAGGGTTGGAGGGCAAGTGTAGCTCCAGCTACCCCTCTGCTGGTTAACCTGGCTTGAAAAACTTTGCCAACATATGCGAACATGTTGTGTTCTTGATGTGATGTTCACTGGACACCAGTGGTTTCCATCAATTTTGACAACTTAGGTAACCTAAATTGTGTGTGTTCATTATTATGACAAGCATGATCAACTACAGCTCTCTTGAATTCGATCCCGATTCTGGGCTCTGCCTGTGTGCATGTCCTTCTAAATGAAATTATGTTAACATAACCTCTGCAGGGAATTTTTTATTTTAATGAAATTATAAATGTTTACAAAAAAACCCACACACAACCTTTTCAGTTTCAGAAGTGTATTGTTTAGATTCCTGATTATTAGGAATAGATGTTACTGATTACAGCACTTTTGTAACTCGCTCTGGATAAGGGCATCTGCTAAATGCTGTAAATGTAAATGTAAATGTAAAAGTGATGGATCATGTGGAAAGACGATCACGCACGTGTCATATTTAAGTCCCCTTTATTACAAATATTGACCTTTGGAAAATGAACTAAACATTTAGACCTACTGGATAGTAAGATATTTTGAAAAATATTCTTGTACCGTTTTGATGAAGTATCATTTGCCATATGACAAATTAAAATTATTAGTATAATCATAATCATTACAGTAACATCAGTGTTTGAACACAGATGCATATCTGTATATGTATGTGTGTGTGTGTGCAAAAAGAATAAACATTGGGGAATATTTTACAATGGAGTGCAATGAGGGCACAGGAATGAGTAAACTCCTCAACATTACATTTGGATGGGTTGTTAGTCACTGATGTGCAATGTCAGCACTGGGTGACCAAGGCCATGTTCCATTTGCCTGATTTCTCATTGATCCCACTACGAAATAACTCCTCAAGGTCTCAACCTGGCTCTGATAGTAGCACTAGGGTTTACAGCCATAAACTTGTTTTGCTGAGCACTGAATGACAAATAGCTTTGGAGTCAACAAGTGCAAGGGGTGTATGTGTGTGGTGGTGGGGGTGTGTGGATCGTGTGTATGATTTTGAAAATTAGAATTTAAAAATGCTTGCATTTCTACATAACTTGTATGTTTGAATTTTAAATAAAATGTAATTATAGTATTTTAAAATAAAAGCTGGTGCATATCTGATGTCTCAATTACATTTAGTGAATGTACTTTGAATTTCACTTAAATATGTCATGTGGGCCTTACCATGATATAATAACAAATAAGTGTGTTTTGCAAAGAACACTGATAATTAATGAATTAGCTAATGGCAAAGGTCTAAAAGGTAAGTATAACAACTTCGCCTGTTGTGTCTACATGTCTGTACATGTTAATAACAGTAATCCCTTTGCTGCTTCTTATTTTAATGCAGCTACTTTTTAATGTGTCTACTCCCAGGTAAAAATGTACTGTGAAATTTGAAGGTAGAACCATGAAGTGGCCAAATTATCATCAAAATCCATGTTAGAACTCTGAAATAATTTATGATCAGTTCATAATCAACCAAGTTTACAGTTGTACTATGAATTTTGACAGTCGAACCATGAAGAGGCCAAAAAATTTCATAGTAGAACTGTCAACTTTATGGTCAAACTGTAAAAGTTCACAATAAAACTGTCAAGCAATTTACAGTTTTACTATGAACTTTCACAGCACATTTTTCCTGGGCTCACATGTTGAATTCAGTACATGAGCCAACCCTATATTACTCAGAAATTATTATTTTCTAATATGAATTTGACTCATTATAATAGCTGATGACCAAACTGATTAGATTGGCTGGTCCTTACAAAAATAAGTTATTACAAAAAATTAGAACAGGAGATATTATTTTCTTTAGGTTACTTAGGACCATAAGTTTCAAATGAGATAAAGGGATTAATTTGTTCTGTGCTTAATCATGAAGTCAGTCATTTACAGTACTTAGTGGAGACCCTTATCCAGAGAAATGTACAGTCTTACACAAGGCATAATTCAATATATTTAGGTTTATGGGCCTTGCTCAATGGCAAGGTGGACAGCTTTGGTGGAGATGAGACTAAATACTAAACAGTCCAGTACCTAACTACCACCACTGCATTCAGTTCAGTCAAATGGTGGGCACTTCTGAAGCAGCATACTAACTTACATTACATTACATACTTGCATATCATTCAATACAGCAGTTGTATGACTTCACATATGAACCAGACCACTTGAAACACAATCAATTTAAACTGGTCAATTAGGATATGTTTACACATCAGCTAAAAGTGGACCAAACCCAATCTTTTTTGTCACGTGACACTGATGTGTTATCTTTGGAGCGGTGTGAACATGAAAAAACACATTGAATCTGACATTTTCAGTTGAGATTTAGTATTTTCAGTTGGAGATTATGTATGTGTAATACATACATAATATATGTCAGCCTGAACCACCAGATATGAATTCATATAACTTTTACAACTTTTTGGGAGAAATGTACACATGAAAATAAAGACAAACTAACTTTCTCCTAAACTCACAGCATAACGTGACATGGCTGCAGTGTCAACTGTCAACTGTTATAACTGAATAACGTGACTTTTGATTTCCCGTTACTCTATTTTGATGATACTGTATATCTCTGAACGAGCGTTTCAATTGAAGCACTGCTCTTGTGTGCATGAATGCCAGTTTCAGAGTGTGAGCTGTTCAGATGGATCAAAGAAAATTAGATTTGGATCACTTTTCAGAGCCAGAGTCTAACAATAATCAGACAAAGCACACAGGACTAGAACTTATGATAAACAGTACTCCACAGATCAAGATAATCTAGATCATCTATCCATACACATACAGTACAGAAGCACAAGTACATGTAGAGCATCTTATAAAGTCTATAATTTCTCTATTCAGTGATGCTTAGTTGGACTACAGTATCATTTTATATGATTTTACTATAATACCTACAGTAACTCTGTAAAAATAAAGTGAGTAGACCCGTTACATTTTTGCAACTAAATTATTTTACCCTTCAATGGGGCAACGCTAAAGATATGACACATACAATGTGAAGTATTCAGTCTACAGTTTGTATAATGGTGTATTGCTGTGCCCTCAAAATAACTCAACACATAGCCATTATTGTCTAAACCCCTGGTACACCCCTAAGTGGTCAAATTGTGCCCAATTCTCTTCCTGTTATCATCTCAGTAATGTTACAAGGTATCAAGTGTGATTAAGGAGCAGGTGTGTTAAATTTGGTGTTATTGCTCTGACACTCTCTCGTCCTGGTCACTGGAAGTACAACTTGGCACCTCATGGCAAATAACTCTCTGAAGATCTGTAAATAAAGAGTTGTTGCTCGATATATAGAGAGAAACTGTGAGTGCATATCTAGAGATTGGCTTGTAGGAGTGTTGCCAGCATTGCTGTTAAGGAAAAGCGGTTGGGGGGTGTTAGGCAACCTGATGGTGCTTAGACCATACGCTGCACACTGTCTGGACCTAATGGTCCAGGGTTCAAATCTCACCAATGCTACCACAGTTGGATCTTTAAGCAAGGCCCTTAACCCACCATTGCACAGAGGCAAACTGTGAAGCCCTAGTAAATTAAATTACCAAAATAATGAGATTTTTTGGGCACAATTTGGCCATTTTCATTTAAGGGTGCACTGACTTTTGTTGCCAGTAATCTAGACATTAATGTCAATGTATTGAGTTATTTTGAGGGCACAGCAAATTTACACTATTACACAAGCTGTACATTGTCATATCAGTGCTGTTCTATAAAAATATACAATAAAATAATTACAAAAATGTGAGACATATACTCCTTTTTGTGACATACTGTACCTATAATTTAACTGAGAAACTATTGGAATTAAATTATTGATAACTATTACATTTTATATCTGGATTTGTGTAACTGTACATGTAAAGCAATGCTATTTTATGCCTTTGTATATTGATCAGATTCTGAGTGTATTAGCTTCTGATAAAGCACATGTTCACATTTTAATGTACACATTTTAAGCAACACAGATGTTGCTAGAGAGATTCCTTGGCAGCGATCCCAAGGTCCTAAGTGCTGAAGTAGCATAAAACACTCTAAGTAAGCTGGTGGAATGTATGAATATGTTTCAACCAGAATTTCATGGTTGCTTTCTGCAATAAGAATAGTGCTAGTAAAGCGGATGAGCAGTGCATGACAGGCATGCTGCAAAGACAGAGGAATCATCAGACTCTGTGACTCATGTGCTGGATTGTCGTTTTAAATTGCAACTTGGTTGATCTACAGACCATGACACCATAGAACAACCACCAATCTCACAATCACCAAAACATCACAATGTTAAACAGTCTCATATGAGGACCTGCTATTCGCCTTGTGCACTTCAGAAAGGACTTGGAATGAATTCAGGATGCCTGCCAAAGATCAGTTTAACTGCAGTGTAAGGGGAAAAATTATTTATTTTCAGAGGTGGAGATATACTAGAATGCTTCATCCCAAGTGGTTGCAAGCAGTGGCAACAAACGTGCTTACACCCTCCATATGTACCCCTCCCATTACTTGGTTCTGCAAAAATAAATCCTTACATCTATCTTGTTGTGTGTTAGCATTTTTGCAAACCCTTGAGAACAAAATAAAAGGAGAAACACCAGTTTTTGCCGTTGTTTTAGCATGCGTATTTAGTTCATTTACAGTGTCATATTTAAAATCCTCCCGCAGAGGGAGCCATTGTTCATATAAAAAAAGCTCTTGGAAGCTTCAAATAAATGAACATTTTATTTTTTAGTAATTTACACCTCAGCCTGAACGCTTGTATGAAGCTTGCAAATTTTCCCCGTGACTTTTTACTGGTAGTTATCATATTCTACAGCGCACTCCCTCCATGCTTTGTTAAACAGCCTATACCAAGAAGACAGCTGGAAATGATGGCAGTTTATTTGCAGGTATAAGTCCACATAGTTCTGATTTCAGATTTATTTCGAAGGCTAGACATTTGTCATTAATCATGAAACGCTACCTTAAAAACAGACACAGTATCATAAACGTAAGAGAATGGTTAATATTTTGTAATTTTGCCTGTTGTGCTAATAAACATTTAGACTCTTTTATTTGTCAAAATAGTCAAATCTATCACAACGAAACACACTAACAACATTATAGAGTTAAAAAGTATCTTAATGACAATGAAAGTAATACAGTGGAGCGAAAAAGTATTTAGTCAGCCACTAATTGTGCAAGTTCCCCTACTGAGATGAGAGAGGTCTGTAATGTTTATCATAGGTACACTTCAACTATAAGAGACAAAAGGACAGAATGATACAGGTAATCACATTATAGGATTTTAAAAAAATATATATTTGTAAATTATGGTGGAAAATAGGTATTTGGTAACCCACAAACAAGCAAGACTTGTGACTCTCACAGACCTGTAACTTCTTTAAAAAGCTCTTCTGTCCTTACCTGTATTAATGGCACCTGTTTGATCTTGATATCTATACAAAAGACACCCGTCCACAGCCTCAAACAGTCAGAGTCCCAACTCAACCATGGCCATGACCAAAGAGCTGTTGAAGGACACCAGGAAGAAAATTGTAGACCTGCACCAGGCTGGGAAAAGTGGATATACAATATGCAAGCAAGTTGGTGTGAATAAGTCAAACAAGACAAACAAGGAAGACAAACAAGACCATTGATAATCTCCCTCAGTTTGGGGCGCCATGCAAGATCTCATCACGTGGGTTCAAAATGATCTTAAGAACGGTGAGCAAAAATCCCAGAACTACATGGAGGGACCTGATGAATGACCTGCAGAGAGCTGCGACCAAAGTCAAAAAGGCTACCATCAGTAACACACTACGCCGAGAGGGACTCAAATTCTGAAGTGCCAGACGTGTCCCCTTGCTTAAGCCAGTACATGTCCAGGCCCAACTGAAGTTTGCCAGAGAGCATATGGATGATCCAGGAGAGGATTGGGAGAATATCATGTGGTCAACTGAAACCAAAATAGAGCTTTTTGGTAAAAACCCGTCGTGTTTGAAGGAAGAAGAATGCTGGGAAAAGTTTCATCCCAAGAATACCATACCTACTGTAAAGCATGGTGGTAGATACATCATGCTTTGGGCTGTTTATGTGGAAAGAGGACAGGACAACTGATCTGTGTTGAGGGAAGAATGAACGGGGCCGTGTATTGTGAGATTTTAAGCGAAAACTTCCTTCCTTTAGTGAGAGCATTTGACCTCTGTCATTGCCAACAAGGGTTATGTTACAAAGTATTGAGTTGAAACTTTGTTATTGACCAAATACAAATATATTTTCCACCATAATTAAATAAATTATTTAACAATCCTACAATGTGATATCCTAATAGGATCCTAATAGAAATTGCACAATCAGTGGCTGACTTTTGGCCCCACTGTATATGAAGATAATATCATCATACGCCGTAGTGTTTTTGCCACTTTTAGCTACAAATGAGCAATATCCCTTGTCTGCTGACTCCTTAATTTATTTTGGTGCTCATTTAAAATCAAAAAGTTGATTTTAGAGCAAAATGATGGTAATCCTCATGTTCATGAGTTCACAATGATCTGCATGGTAGAATTGCAAGAAGAAATCTACTTTTCTCCTAAACATGTGATGCCCATCTGCTGTTTGCTAATGATCACATGGACATACCAAAAGGCTACTGGAAAAACATTTTTTAGGATCGATGAGATCAAAACAGAACTATATGGTTTAAATAAGAAGTGTTATGTCTGGAGAAATGAACAAGCACAAAAACCATATCTTATTTTTGAAACATGGTGGTGACAGTGTCATGGTTTAGACCTGTTTTGCTGCAACTGAACCAGGGTGGCCTGGTGTTTAAGTTGTTCTGTATGAAGAAATTGACTAAAATTCCTCAAAGCAGTTCTGAACAGTCTTTCAAGTTGAGCAGCAGAAATGTTTAGTTGCAGTTATTGTTACACGACATGCTCAAAGCAAATGTTCACATACTGTACTTTTGCCACTCAGGTGGAATTGAAATAAATAAATGACCATGTATAATATTTGTGTATCATTTGTTCATTTGTACTCACTTCATCTGCTTTAAGACCTTTAAAATCTGAGGATGTTTTAGGACACATTTATACACAAATATAGACTCTAAAGGGTTCACCCAAACCTTCAAGAACCACAGCAAATATTTAAAAACAGGAACTGATTACTCATTTGCCATGACTTCACACAAAATGGAATAACACAAATGCAATTAATTTAGCTTTATTCCTCTATCATATTGGCCCAAACAAAAACAAATCAACAATTGACCTTATATACAAATTATAGCTAGGTGGATAGGCAGTGTATCAGGCACATGCAAGCCACAACACAACCATACATTCCACAAACAGGATAGATACAAATATATATACTCCAGTAAAGCTAATAGGAAAAGATTTAACCAAATGTACATCCAGTAACAAATAATACAAATCACTGTGGTCCAGGCACATAGTGGAGATCAATGTAGGAGATGCTTTCTAGTGCAAAGGAAATCACCTCAACAAAAAAGGCATACCTCATCACCTTGACCATTTTAGGGTTGGGACACGTTTGCACTGGCTTGATACTTTGTTTTTAATTAAATAGTATAATATTTGTAACTCATAAACAGCATGTGTTTCATTTATGAAATATCTTCGGAGAAATATCACACTTTCATAAACATTCAATTTCTTATTTTTTAAATAAGGAACAGCGTGATCAGTATTTGGATCAATCAGAAATTCAACAAATTATTGCATCATTGATTAAAAGAATTATGTTATTTTAAAATTACAATAGCTAGATCTACACATTTCCAAGCTGATATTCAAACGCCCAGTTGTCCCCCAGTTGTGCTTTATTTGCTTTAAATGAGTTGAAGTGAACAGTTTCACAGTTTAACGGTTAAGTGTAACACTGGTCACAAAAAATTGGGGGGTATTTTATTATAAGATATTTTATTTTGGAGTATCCCCTAATCTTTGTAAGCAGTATATTTTAACAGGTCTCGAAATGATTTAAAGTATTATGAAAGGTATATGAAAGTCTTCTGTCCGAGCTAGACCTGAATACGGAAAACACCACAAATCACTTACAAATGAATAGAAAGTCCATATATATTTTCCCTATTTCGATTTGAAATGCCTTTAATGTCACATGTCCATTATCTATCATTTGAACAAGGATGATCTGAATCTTTTAAAGCACTGTGGTCTTTGTGTAGTGGTGCATTGCTTTAAATCTATTCAAAGAAGACGATAACTAACCTTTTTCTGGAGTTGGAACAAACACATTTCCAGCATTCCATGGCTGATTGATCATAGAGTTGGCTTAACCATTTAAGAACAATTTATCACTCATGTCTAATGAAAAGTGAGAGACAACCAGGTTGAGGTGAAGTAGGGCACATTCTGCCCTCTAGAGATAGTCCAGCTCTAATGCATGGCTCAGTGCCTCCAGGTCCGCTCTGCAGGTTACCCTCCAAAATGGCATGTTTTTCTGAAAGAAGTTGTGTTATAATAATGACATGAGCACATATATTCATTCCTTTTATTAGTGCATTTACTGACACAATAAATATAGTATAGGATAGTAAATTAGCATGGCAATAATGGCAAAGTTAAACTCAGAATCTGTATGTATTTATACTTATTTACCAGTACTTATATAACATATGTGTTGACATTTTATAAGGTAAACATAAACTTAGTTACAATCACAAAAAAGCATATCCTTATGTTTTGCAACAGTTACTCTAGTATAACAATAGTACACAAGGTTATAATAGTATACCTCTATTTCTAATTTTTCAAAATATCAGAGACATTATTTTTAATTAAACACTGTAAATACACTGCTAGTTTCACCATAACAGTGAATTACATGAGTCTAATGTATTTTTTTAGTTTGTTTTTAAACAAATTCATGAAACTGCATAGATTACGTTTAAAATGGACCTTTTCTGAAAACTCTCAGCCAGATTAACAAACACTGAGACCAAATTTGTGGGTAGAACCTGCATTAGTAATTACCAGTCATTTTAAATCAGTTGGACAAGCACATTCCTTTATAATTAGCATACAATTAGCATGATTCACACCCACAAAAATCGCCTCAGATGTGTCTCAGATAAATGACAAAGGACAAAGAAAAAGAGTATTTTTTAAGTAATAAAAATGACATACAATACTATTGAGGTATACGGGCTTAGAATATTTTTGTGCTTTGTGATATTAATTTTATAACAATGTTCATCAGCCCAGCCAAGTCTTAAATGCCAGTGTAACAGAATTCAGACTGTGTTTGGCTTCAGTAGAGGACACGGCATTTCAAAAAAGGCAAGTTTCTCTAACTAACAGGCAGTATTATTAATTGGAGTGCTTGCTGAGTGTACGTTTATTTACTTCACGTGTATGTCATTTTTTAGTCAGTACGTCAAGTTCTTCAATTACTTCAACTTCAACTAATTAAGGTTCAGTTAAACTTTACACATGCTCAGAACCATGTTTGAATTTTGTTGGTACTTACTAACATTGTTGGGACTTTGAACATTTTAATTAATGCGGGCATTTACGAAAAAAAATTATTTTACGGTTAAATTCGTTCTGCTCGCATTCATGAATAAGATTCTCTATGTTTAGACACACCTGTGGATTAACACATACCATATGGAAAAAGAACTTCAGCAATGTACTTCTTTTGCGAGTGTGTCCTGAAACTGTGGAATTTTACATTTGATTTCAAAGTACTTTGAACCTGACACCAGTTTAGTGACAAGTATTGCAAATTGTTAAACAATAAATAGCCATTTTCAGCATTCAGCAGACACCCTTATCCAGAGCGACTTACAACTGATACAGTC
This sequence comes from Parotocinclus haroldoi, assembly GCA_034779995.1. Taxonomy (NCBI): domain Eukaryota; kingdom Metazoa; phylum Chordata; class Actinopteri; order Siluriformes; family Loricariidae; genus Parotocinclus; species Parotocinclus haroldoi. The sequence continues at coordinate 10,199 of JAUZST010019137.1, forward strand.
TTACAATTCAAGCACTTGTGGGTTAAGGGTCATGCTTAAGGACCCAACTGTGGCAGCTTGGCAGAAGTGGGATTTGAACCCTGGAGTCCAGAGTCCAGTACCTTAACCACTAGGCTATCGCAGGCTACCGCAGGCCCATGCTTCAGAGTGCATTAAGCAAAATCGTTCTAATTATTACTGACTGCCAGTTCAGGCTTCAGCACTCTGTAAATGATGCAATTAACAAAAACAGTATAAGAGTATAAGCCTATCTATCTAACTGTCTATTTGTCTATTCAGGACTTTAGAATTTGACATAATGTCAAGAGTGAGTATAGCAAAAAGATGAAAAGTGATCACCCTTCATGGGCAAGGTTTAAAAAAACTTGTCTACTGTCCAGAAAAGTCTTCATGGATAAGTTGTACAAAAAAGCTATGGCTCAGAGCGAGAAACAAAGCTAAGTGACTCACCTATGCATGAAAACAGAAGCTCTGACAGAAGTCTTTCTGCCTAAGGGCTGTAGTGCTACATGGATCAGTGTCTCCATTCAACAGTGAATCAGGGTGGAGGATACTCGAATATCATTTGGGAAACTGCAGGTGCTTACATCTGTGGTTAGATAACAGGAAAGGCCTTTTCCAGGCAAACATTCCTTTAAAAAACTGTTTTCCTTAAGATGTTTTTGTCTCTTCTACCATTAATCTATCATTCACCGTAGGTCAGGTCAAAACTTATTTGGGTCCTCGTCCAGGCAAGTTTGCCGCATTCCAGTTGATTGGCAAATTTCAATTACTGTCCTAACTAAATATATGCGCATTTTCTGGCAAGTAGAAATTGAGAGCACAAATTATAAAGTTTAACACAAGTTTATCTTATTTGTGTGTTATCTTGTCTTTCCAGTTAAACATTTGCTAAGGGGATTTGACCTGTGTGACCTCGTAAGCAAATTATAAATGTTACTTTTAAGTGTACGTGTTACTGAAGTGTGAAAATTTTTGTTCCTTATCATTTCTACGGGTGCCAATAATATGTCTGTATGACTGAATAAAAATATGGCTGGTAAGATTATAAGGACGTGAAGATGCACACTGAGCAGCACTTGTGGATTTCTATTCATTGGAATATTAATAATAATTATATTATTTATTAAAAACATTTATTCAGTGATAAATTTATATAATGTGAAAGCAGTTTTTTTCCATTTGTTGCTCTCATGTTGCTATAATACAATAGTCACAGGTACCACTTCTACCTAGTACATTATGTAAAATGACTGTTGTAGGTACATTTATCAGCCACTGGATAAGAAGTCATGTACTATGCCCAATGGTGTTAAAATAAATAACATTACAACATGGATATCCCATTACACACTGTTAAGTCAACAACAGCTGCAATTGCTGTTCTGTAGCTTATTTACGTTGGCTGTTATAATTACGTCCCTCAATAAGTTAACATTTAATTTCAAAATGTTGTTTGACAGTGGTCAGACAAAATATCAAAATGTGGAATTATTGACGTCATGGTGAATCTTACCTTCTTTGCGACAGTTTCCTCTTCCACTCCATCTCCAATTACCACATACACTGCTCGCCTCCCGAACCTCTGAGTCACCCGCTCAAAACAACTCTCCTTTCCTGAGGACAATCATTTCCATTAGTCCAACTTCTTCTATCCTTCATCCAGATTTCCTGTCATAACATTAAGGCAGAACATACCAGTTTTGGTAGCACTGTAAATGTTCTCGATGGGAAAGGCTCCTCCCAAACCATACAGCAGCACTTTAGACAGAGCTGGGATAAGCTGAGTGGTGGTGACCATCACATTGACACAGTTAGGTCTGAAAGTTTTAAAAAATAGAAATACATTTGTGTTTGTTTCTTGTTTATTTTGAACAAAATTTTTATATAGTTGATATGCTTTCAGTTGGACAAGTGAATGTTATATATTTACTTATACTCTATTTTATTTGAAAAAAAAGAAAAGAAAAAATAACACCTCTTACCTGGAGTTAATTAACGCTAGAGCTTTTACAGCTTGTGTAAGCCACAGATCTGTCAGAACCTCCATTTCCCGTCTCAACTGAAGCCATTCTTCTCGCTTTGGACTGCCCAGTAAACCTGAAAGCCAAAACACACAGGAACCATACCAAATTATAAGTGTGTCAAGCATAAACATCAAATTATAATGTTAATAAAATTCACATTACACTCACCTCCTACATTGTTCTTGAAGCTGCTGTATATCTCTTTTACTCTCCGGTAGCGGAAGGCCAGCTTCCTCATCCAATCAACTCCACCATGTACTCCCGAGCCAAGGCACAAAGCTCCTCCTCCTGAAGTACTCTGGAAGCCATCTGTTCCAAAGTTATATGTGCTGCATGAACAGTCACATACAAGGAAATACATACACATATATTAATAAAAGTAACAAATTATCTGGATAGGTACAGCATTTCTTATTGTCCTCCATCACCAGAAACCATACTTTTGACAGCAGATAAAATTGATCCAAGTATTCCCATACCTCAAGTCCTGCCCATTATCATCCGAGGCCACATCATCGATATGAACCTGGTCACATTCCTGTGAAATTAAAGGAAAGTGGATATGTAGGAAAGGTAGATGTGTTTCATTCAGGAATCAAGATTCTTTGTATGGGCAGGTTCACCTGCTACAGAGCCTTAGGGAATACAGGAATACTAAATAATAAAAACCAGAAAGACAAAATAAGCTTCTAAGATTCAAGACATTCAGGCGCCTATAGGACCTGAAAAAATCCAAAATTAACTGTAGGCAACACCATACAAACCTGGCAGTTTTAACAAATAACACAGATTAGTCACATTCTGTAGCTTTGCATGTAACACTGCCAACAACTGAAACTTTACATCCTTTGGGGTTTTCCCTAATTATCTTTCTATGTCTGTTACTTTGTCTGTCTGTCGCTCTTTCTCTCACTACCTCGCTCTCCAGCTGCTCTCATATTTCAGTTTGGTCTGAAAGGTGACTATACCTCAAAAAGCTCTCATATCTCCACAGATCTCATTATCACAAGACCCTGATCCACATGAACATGCAGATACTGCAACAGACTGACTCAGTCAAACATAAAAGAAAATAATGCTCGTAATTGTTCTGTAATGTTTAACTGTAATGTTTTCTGTTATTGTGAACAGAAGTGGTATGTGGATGTCATTGTCATGTTAGTGTAAGTTGATTATTAATTAATTATGATAATTAAGTTTTTTGGTAATACAGTTTTCATATGCAGACAGACAGCCTTTTTTGTTGCAGTGGAACTTCTGGTTGAAGTTCCAGTATCAAACTGTACTTTCATACCAGAAGATTTATATCATAGTTCATAGTCCTACTTCACGTCAAGGTCAGTGCATAGGAAACCTAAATGATGTTTAGGTTTAGGCATTTGTACGGTGGCCTAGTGGTTAGGGTACTGGACTATGGACTAGAAGGTCTAGGGTTCAAATCCCACTTCTGTGAAGCTGCCACAGTTGGGTCCCTGAGCAAGACCATTAACCCACAATTGCATGGATTGTAAGACTGTATTAACTGTAAGTTGCTCTGGACAAGGGTGTCTGCTGACTAATGTAAATGTACTACGTAGCCATGTAAGCTAATAAAAAAGTAATGATAATAAACAGACAAATGGACTGAAGTTCAGCCTTTTACAATGATTATATCCATCAGAGGACGTTGTGCTCCCAAATTAGTCAGAACTATTTGGTACAAAAGTGCCTAAACAGCATCAACAGCATTGTTTACAGTGAATAATGTTAAGCACCAAATAATGAATAAAAAAGAACACATTGGTTGGGTTTGTTGGTACCATGAAAAGTAACACTGTTATTTTACTATGTTGACCCAGCACAGCCATTGTGTTAATACATAATGTATTAAAACATGTAGTACTACAGTGCTTTACAGCACAGAAGCAACATGAGCACACAAATACAATACATTGACTTACTGATAATACTGTATGCAGGGCATATCAGTTCACAAAGCTTTACAAAATCCTTATGACGTTTGTGCCAGGTGGTTTAGCATGGGTTGCTACATGATAAAGCATTTATAAGGTGATAAATCATAGGGTTCAGTATCAGGTGTCACAGCAGAAATGTATTCATGCATGTACTTAACCAGCTGTGTCTTTGTTTGTCTCACTCTCAGTTTATATTAATATTAACATTTTGATATATTGATATTTATATTGATATTTTTATTAAAATTGTTAGCATGAGGAGTCCAGAAAATTCTGCTATTTAACAGATACCTCTTGAAAAGGTTGTGCATTCATTAATCAACTTGCAGTAGCACAAACATGAAGTGTTTCTGCTGACTGCTACAGCATATGCAGTGGATATGGTTAGCAGATGCAGTATAGCTCATGGAATTCTCCCTGAAGCAGTCATGAGAAGTGTGTTTGAGTAGTATATGTTATACATGGAAAGAACATGATCCCTCTACACTCTGCTTGATGGTCACCTATGAGGAAAAAATACTCTAGGTCATATAGATACAACAACCTAATATATGCTCCTAACTCCTAATACTATTTGCAATAAGAGATAAAATAGTTGAGTCTACTTCAGAATTCCCCCCCTAAGTTACAAGTTGTCGGTGAACCTCGTTTTCTCATCCACTGATTTGACAAAGTCCTCTCTGTTTGGTTCGGTTAATTAAAACAAGCATTAAAACAAGGAGTGACAGATATCTACAGGCAGAGATCTTACAGAGATGTGCAGGCTTGTGCTAAAAATGCTAAATAACATCAGCAGGGGATTCACATTGCTATTCACATCTTCTGTCAGACCAACTGTGCTTTGAAATTTATATTTGAAACTTGGTGCCAACAAGCAAGTCCCTGTTTCAGTATCAACTATTACGAGACTAGGTCACAGCTTTAAAACAACAGGTGATGTAAGAGAACGGATCTGGAAGTCACAAAGCATCTAAAACAGAGATGACCACCAGCTGAAATTTACAGTTTGCAAACATGGGACAAAACGCATGCAGATTGAGGTATCATGGTTTTTGGAGTCTTTCAGTTGCTGATACTGGTGAGTTGCTTCACAGGGAAAAGTCACTTGATGTTGTGGAATTGAATTGCAAAAAAGTCTTGCAGCCCACAATTGAAAAGTTGTTTTCTACAGAGGAACAATGCTAGTGTTCACACTGTGATGAACACCAAAAAGTTAACTAGTCTAATACTAAACACAAACTACCTGTGAAGCTCAGTTTAAATTCCTTGCTTTTGAGCGGTTCAGCACATACACTTTTTTTTTTTTAAAGGCTGTCTGCAAGTGTACTACCACCAAGACTATTATGGAAATCAAAGGGAAAGGCTAACCCACACCACATTACTTTATCTATTTGTTATATTCTTGCTCATTTCCTGACCAACTTTTGCCGCTTAGACCATTAAAAAGTTAAAATGCCCATTATTTTAAAATGCCCATTGTATTTTGCCCATAGTTTTTGATCAAATGCTATAATAATTCTCCTTGTCATATGCATGTGAGACACATACATCCTTAACTTTTTTTTAATCATTCAGCATCATTAAGTTCAGTTTGAACTAGCATTAGAAGTGGCACGGTTGAACCATGCAATTAATTCGCAGTTGCTATGTTAGTGTCGTGTTGGTTAATTGTTTTGGTGTTCTCTTAGGCTGACCAAAAACAGAAACGTCTTGGTTAACATTTTGCCAGTTCTTTGACTTTGAGAATTCAGTGGAAAACTACCATAGTATAATGACAGGACATTCATAACCTATACTAGAGAAACAGCATTTTTCACCTGAGTGAAAATGAGTGGGGATTAGATAAACTGACAGCTATTAAATAAACAAACCAGAAAAAGGCACCTGTCAATAAAATAATTGTGTTTTAGCCACCCCATTACCTTAAGTGTTGCTGCTCCTCCCCAAGACACATTCTCCTTTCAGATAAGGGCAGACACCCATAATTACCAACTCAAAGGTTCCACCTAATACAATACTGAATTTAATCCCATTATGTTCCAGTGTAATGAAAAAGAATGCTTCAGAAAAAAAAGATGAAAAGACAGACAAAAGAAATCAAGATCACAGGTTCCCCCAGCCCACTCACAACACATTGTTTTAGTTTGACCAATAGGTAAATTTTATTTATCATTTTATTAACTACTTTAATTCAACTACTTCAGTTAACTACTTCACTATGTAAACAATAATAGTAACATACTGCAATCTACAATGTTGATCATGTAGAGTAAACAATGATTTCTCTGATAACCATGTAAGTGTATGTCTTGTGGCACTCACAAACAAGCATTTTCACACATGATTACAGACCTTTGCACTTTATATACTGTACTGTGCAAAAGTCTTAGGCCACCATGGCACCATGTCCTGCTCGCCAAGAACAAAAAGCTTCTATAGGACACAGTGGCAAGTACCGTATTTAGTGTGACCTCCCCTTAAACTCAAGCAATAGCATCATCTGGGAGTTTCATTAAGCTATCAAGTTGACCCTTCTATACTCTTAAAAAAGCAATCAATAATTGTTCAGATGATGTATTATGTATTTTTGTTAATATTTCCTGTACATATACATTTGTACATAATACATAATACATTTCCTGTATTTTCTGTTTGGATCTTAATGAACAGAGAGGCGTAATTATCTATGGTCATTATACAGTTGCTTAAACAACAAATACATGTTTAGTGGTGGTCTTTTGCACAAGACTTTTGCACAATTATGTATGTGTGTTAGTATACATAGAATATGCATTATTAATAAAGTAATATACACAAGTTCAGAAATGAAATTCTCAACAAAAAAAATCTCACCTCTAGGTCATTAAAAAAGAGCCGCGAGTCAGCTAGGTTGAAGATCATCTCTTCCATCCACAACCCCAAAGATACTGCTTTGGCAGAGTCCTGAAATGTGACATTTGGGAATTTAAGCTAATAATATATTCCTAAATATCCTATGTATGGAACACACCGTCATAAGTTACAGAATCACAAGGAGCACAGTACAACAGGTATATTTTTTCCTCTCACAGTTCTTCTCTCTTCTCCTTCTCTCGCTCTCTCTCTCTTTTGGACAAACACAACTCCTGAAATTCTTATACACTAGATATAGCTGTTAAAGTTAATTTAGGCCAGGGTGCATGCTGACACTAGCTGAGTAATTATGTAGCTTGGTACCAGGCCAAGGAAGGTAGTATACTGGTACTTCATAGTTGGCAGTTAATCAAGCAGTAGGTGTCAGCCAGAGGTAAGTGTCAGATTAGCTCAAAGGAAGACAGACAGGATCCATCCCTTCCTCTATGTACAAGGTGCAATAAAGGGTAGTGGATGATAAGCTGACATTGGAGTTATAAACAAGGCAGTTCTTCCGTAATTAAAATTATTTAAAGCAAGCTCAAAAACAACTGACTGTATCACAAAGCATTGCTGACTAATAAATAAGACACTGTGAATTCTAACTATGGAAATGCAAATAAATATATGAACATTTGGCTGTTATTGAACCGAAATATGAACACAAGCCATTTCATGTTTTGCCTGGTCAATTTCACTTCATTTTTAGTAAACATCCATTTCTACTTTTCAACACATTCCAAAAAAGTTGGGACGAGACAATTTAGAGCTAGCCATTCCCGATACATTTTACTATGTAAAGGACCCTGTGTGTTCTGGACCAAGGATGAAACAAACCAGCCAAACTGTTAATAATCCAATTATCTTTTGGGGTTGTGTCAGTGCATTTGGCAAAGCTAACTGACACTTCTGTGATGGAAGCTTTAATGCAGAAAAGTATACTGAGATTTTAATGGATGTTTATTAACAAATGAAATTAAGTTGGCCAGATGAAACATGAAATAATTTGGGTCCATACTGTCTGCAATGGAACAGCAGTCAAAGTACATGTAAATCCTTTTTTCAACTTTCCAAATGTTTTCTTATTTTTGTGTTGTAGCTAAGGACATACGATTTTAACTAGCAACAAAACAAACAAGCAAACAAACAAAAATAAATAGATAAAACTCCACAAGTGAGCTCAAGCAGGCAACTGAATAAGTTGGTAAGCCTCAAATAACAGAATATATTACATGGAACCCTGATAATGAATAACTCTAATAAAGGTAAAAATCCTAGGCCCTGAATATATCATCCAGTTCTTCAGAAGCAAAATCTGAGTTCAAACATAAATGGTGCTCTGGCTGGTAGTACACATTTGTTTTTGTACAGCTTAGGTTGCATGTGTTTTCTCCTTTACAACCTCAATTGATTTCTCAATTAATCCATTTGCAAATATTAATGCTTAAAAGATTCAGTCATTTGAATCAGATATAAGCCACATTAGTCAAGCTAACTCTCAATATTACTAACTTCCATTTATGATCATGGGAACTCTATAAACCATGGGAAAAACGCATAAACTGCAGTTTAAGCTACTCTGGCTTAAATAAAGGGTCATTATCTGTCAATCAAACTGCATTAGTTCATGACTTAGTTCAGAACATAAAGCACACAGATAATTATTGTGCAATCAAAGACTTTGTAGAACAATAAGTACTCTTCTGCAGAACAACAAAACAACTAATTACTGTCAAATAACTGAGGGACGTTGGAAGAGAACATTCCATTAGTCCGAACCAAAGTAATAAAACAGGTTTGTACCTTGCCGAAGCGTGTGGAAAATGAACCAGTGAGAAGTGAGTGGAAAATGATGATGGTTTCATCCAGGTCCCAAATAAACACTCTCTGCGGGTAGATATACAAACCCATAACATTAGTAAAGATGCAAATAACTTCTGCGGCCTAACTGTGTGATTATGCCAAAACAACAGCTTTCATCTTGTTTTATAGACAATAAAAATATGATGAGTCAAAGCTTCTTTCTAATCTTCACAAACTATAAACACGAACCAAGTTCTCTTACTTTAGCAGCACACAGTTAACTCTAATATCATAACAACAATTTGTGGATATAGTGTTTGTTGGTTAGATAGAAAATCATAGTTTGGTTTTCAAAGATGTGTGAAAGGCCACTGCGCAGCATGTGTACCTCGATCTCTGAATCCAGTGGGGGTACAGGGTCATTGGCCTTCTTCCTCCCCCGCATCTTTCCGTCCGAGCTACGTCTGGCTGGACCTCCTTCCTGATCCTTTCCTGGGGTTGGAGGGCTAGGGGGTGGATGGTATTCCCCTGTCTCACACACACACACACGCACGCACATACACACACGCCACACACATACACATGCAAGTACACACACACACACACACACACACACACACACACACACACACACACACACACACACGCGCGCGCACACGCACACGCCCACACACGCGCACACACGCGCACACACAAATATGTTTTATTAATAACAAGAGCCAAGTAAAAATAATGAAATATAATCTAATAATTTACATTTACAATTCTTTAATTACATTTAAGTTTACCTGGATGGGACTCAGGGCTGTGACTGGTTGTTACAGCAGGGTGTTCTGCATGCTGATAGGGTATTGCTGTGCCAATAGCTGTTGGACTGATATTACTGGTTGTGAGGTAGGGGGTGTTGTAGTGTGTGTTATAGTATGGAGAGTACTGGCTTTGGCCATAGCTAGAGTATGCTGTAAAATCCTGAAGGAAAAAAATATTTATGAATTCTTTATGAATTTATGTCATTTATTATGTCTGGCATGCTTATTTTGTACATGACACGCAATATGTTGTGTGGATCCTTATTTCTGCCACTCACCTGCTGTGTGGGACTGAATGGTGTTGAACCTGTGATGGCGTTGCTTCCTTGAAAAATTCCGGATGAAATACTGCCACCTGGAAAAGGAACACATTTTTACATGGTATTTAATTAAGGCAACGTTTGATTCATTTGCGACAGACAAAAGTACAGGCAGAAAAATAGGGGGGAAATGGAGATAGAACCACACAATCAATGAAACTGGACAATGGAAAGCTGCTTGCTTACGGCTTTGGTCACTCCCTCATTCCCTCCTTTTCCTAGATGAATGGCTGAACCCCAGATAAATCTCAGAGGATTCAAACAAAAGGCTTCAAAAGGGGAAAGGTGGGGGAGTGTGAGCCATGTTTCTTATTTTCTCACAGTGAAATGCAGGGACCTTTGACATGCACTGATGGGTTATTTATTTAAAGCGATATCAGGACTCCCGTCAAAAAGTCACACAAAAAGCAGCTCCATATAACTTGTTCCACATATGTTATTGCTTTATTATGTTATATTAAAAGTAGCCTCAGTAAATGAAAAAGCCATAGGAATTACTGTACAATAGTGCATATTATCATAAATTAGATTTAACCACACCAGCATTATTTAGAAATTAATATTTAAACAATTTTGAGTAGGAGGGGTACAGTGAATACTTATTCCACATCACCCTCATCATGACTAGAAGGAGAATTCATAGGGACAAAAACATCATAAAAGCAGTTAACTTAGCATAGAGGGGTCAATTTCATAGTGTAATCACAGCCATAAAATGTTCAGAGACTACTGAAGCTAGCAGTGGGTGCCCATCAACTGAATAGAGAGGGTGGGTGTTGGGGTGATGGTGGGTTGTACCACTCACATTCACACACACTACACCAATGGGTCTTGCATCGTGATGGGGAGCAGTAGAAGGGCTTGACCCCCAAGAGAGGAGAGAGACGGCTGACGCCAGGGCCCCAGACCACAGCTAATGGAGAACAGGTGTGGTGGGGGCAGAAGGAAAGACAGAGAGAGAGAGAGAGAGAGCGAGAGAGAGTGTAACAGACAGACAGACAGAGAAAGGGGCCAGGATGGACTACAGCCAGCACCTGGAAAATTGTATATGGGGGTGGGCTCAGACCTCACAAGCCACCTATCAAACAGCTTTTATCAGCCAAGAAATACAGCGTGTGGGTGTATGTGTGCGTCTGTGCATGTGTTTCTGTTTTTCGCATATAGGAGCGAGCTGCGTGTGAGTGGACATGGTGGCTAGATGCCTTGACAATCAGGCTGGACAAACATGTAGAGAACAGACAGATGGAGTTGAGACTGGAAATCTCACCATGTGTGGAGTAACTGTAGAGGGTTTGGCTAGGAGATGTACTGCTGAAGTTGGACGTGTAGCCAATTAGACTGCTCTGTCCTGGTGAATGACTCAAGCCATCTTCTGTTTTAATATCTGGACAGAGACAGACAAAGAAACAAAACAACAAAATAAGAATACAAAGAGAAATGCTGCATCATAAAAGAAGTTACAAGCTGAGTGTACATGTAATAAATAGAACACTGAAAAAATAACGAAATACTACAGAATGGTTTATATGCTTTTAAGCAGCCAAAATAATGAAATCCCCATGAATGACTCGGCAGTCCAGTTTCATTCAGTAGACTGGCCATAGTGGTGAAAATATTTATCATATTAATCATCATGCAACTCATATTTATTTACTAGTAACTGTCTAGCACAAGTATTGATAAATGCAACTTCATTGCTCTTCATGTAGACTATAAATATCTATATTTTATGTCATCCTTGTTTATTGGTGAGAAACACAATTGTCTCCTGTTTGCTAACTGCACTTCTTGTGTCTTTTAAAAGTAAATATTTACTTCGTACTTTTGATGATGAAACTGCACTTTCCTCCTTCGAAACAGCAGGTACTGTTTGCATACCGCAATATGTTCCTGGCAATTCATTTTTCTAGGCTTGTAATTAAAAAATATCTGTATTTATTAAACTTTTGTTTCAATTGCTGTTACGCACTATATATGGTATGTTATGATATTACAAGTGCACTTGATAAAAAAACACAGTGAAATTAGTTAAATATCATAGAAATAATGGAAACACACTCTGAAAATACATTTGGATTCAGTGTGCAACAGTAGTAGGTAAAATCAGAATAAATAGCTGAATATCTGATTGAGAGTATACATGCACAACATATAGCAATAACTGAACTGAGATCCAAATGTCGTTGTAGGACTACTTGATATTCAGTAACTCCTAACTTCTAATTTCCGACCAACGGTCAATGTTGTTTACAGTGGTGCTTGAAGGTTTGTGAACATAAAAAAAGAGGTTTCACAGACTATGCATTATACACAAAATTATTTTTATACATGCAAATAATTAATATAATTTATAGCTTTAATGTGAATGCATTTATAATACAAATAAATAAATAGAGATTCAGACACAATTCAGTGGTAGGAATTTGAGAAGTTTTATTTAGGAATGTTGGTCAAATCCTTAGCTATACCATGAGGATCTATGAAGTTTTATGGGAATCTTGAAGGTTCTTAAATCTTAAAAATGATTGAAAGTGTATTGTGAGAATGCACACGTGTTTTACGAATAAATAACCTTGATTAAGGTTGTATGTGTGTGAGGTGGGTGGGATCGAAAATATTCTTATTCTTATTTACAAAAAGGGACGCATCAAAAAAGGTTTCGGAACCAGTAGTTTAAGTGGTCATGCTAGTGGTGTTTTAAAGTTTGTGAACCTTTTTGAACTTTCTATATTTGTACATGAAGATGATTATATAAAATATTAAATATCAAATTATCACCCATTCAAACAAACGAGCTGGAGTGAAACTGAAATAGAAGTTGTTTTTTAATGAGATGCACTGTGTTTGGAGAAAGGTGAATACTACATTCCAGTGTACAAACCTTTTTGCATCTCTTGACCAGGGTAGAATTATGATTTTGGCCTGTTTTGCTGCCTCTGGGCCAGAGTGGCACGCCACAACAGAATTCTGATTCTGAACACCAGCACATTTTAAAGGGATAAATTCATTAACAAAATCTCATAAGAGTGTGGATGAACCTAAACACACAAACTGCTTTACCAAATAATGGTTAAAAAATAATAAAGTTTTTTAAATATCCTGGACAATGTCCTGACATTATTCCAATAGAGATGTTGTAGAATAGAAGGACATGAAGCAAGCAGTTCATGTGAGGAAACCCATAAGGTCCCATAAGTGTCCCATTTTATTCTCTTGATATACTTTTAGGATAAGCGTTTTAGGAAACGCTTAAAAAATAAACAAAATAGAACAAATAAAACAAAATGTATGACATCTGAGGCAGATTTAGGCAAATAAAATTCAGCTTTCAAAAGGGTTCACAAACTTTTAAGCACCAATGACTTGGCTATTGAAAAATCAGGTATATAAAATGTTAATTCATCTATTTTTCCCCAAATCAGCAAATAGGGACTAAGCTATCTCATTTGTTAGTAATACAGGTTTTTGTAATGTATCATAGAAATACATCTAGTAAACTGGACTTTCATGGCATTTAAGAAGGCAATCATAACACTGTAAGCCTATAGAAGAAAAATCATGGACTCACTGTAGGATGGCACACTGTAGCCCTGGGTATGGTAGGGAGTGTAGGGGCCTGCAGGCTGAATGGTAGGGCTATAGTGTGTCTGTCCATAAGCAGCCATCACTTGTGACTGGAACAGCTCTGAAAAAGGTAATTAATGTTAATATATTTTAATTCGTCCTAAAAAATAAGATATAAGAAATAAATCACAATAAATAAAAATTACAAAGCTAGTGCTAAAACATGGAATACTTACATGCCAAAATATGTCGTAGAGGTTTATCAAGCCCCTGGGAACAAAATGTAGGACAAAAATGATAAATAACTTTAACAACATTTTATTATTTAAAACAGCACACTTTTGGGACAATAAGGGCTTAGAATTTTTAAGGCCCCTAACCTAACCTGACACTGAGGGTGGGTTGACGTTTTCTGATTTACTCTCCTGCTCTCAGCTCCTTGCCATCTGAAACAATACAGGGAGACCATCAGTGGAAATTAACATTTGGCTCTGACCTCTTGTCTACACACACTAAACACCGAAAGAGCTTGTTTATGAAAATAAATCCACTTATGACCTTCTTCTCGTTACGGGAGTTTTACATAATTATAATTATGTCAAGCAGACAACACTGAGATGGTTGTTTGTATGAACCTGCTTTGTGAGATTAAGTTCCTGAAAGAGAACAATGCACTGACTTGCTCTCCTAACATGGCATAATTTGGCAGGAAACCGCAAGCAGCATGACATGCAAACAGTGTGATGAATAATGACGGACAGGAATGAGTCAATTCATTGCAATTTTTTTTTACCCCTATATTGTGTGCAACTATAAGTGGGACAACGGAGTGCATGTACTGCCACACGGACTGTCAGTGGATAATGTGTTAGAACAGAACAGAATATATATATATATATATATATATATATATCAGGTCAGGTTCAGGTGCAGTTCAAATTACTGGTCATGTAGTGTATGTGTCTGTGTAGTGGGTAATGTCTAAAATATCTACAAATGTTTTCCCCTCTTTTACAGAGGATAGATCTTATATTTAAAGCTTAATAGCTGGAATCTGACCGGTTGCAAAGTGGTCTTAAGGTCTTAGTCATCTTAATTAATGTAATTGTGCATTAACAAGGTACAGCCATTACAACAGTTACCAGCTACTAACTTTGTTGTTGTTTCTAGTATTCTTGAGACATTAGTAGTAGTGGTAGTATTGGGCCATCAGCATTAAAGACCATGGCTCACTGTTATTGCTTTGATATATCAAGGCAGAAAAACTATTGCTGGGCCATCCAAGTACCTCTGGCTCACATTATAAAATGCAATTACATGTAATACAAACTCTTTTGGCTTTGTGGATTAGCCAAAGGCCGCAGTCAAATCTGAACAAAATGTAGCACTATCAGGTGTTTAAAGCCAGAACTTGCCTGTTTTGCCATGAATAAGCACAAAACTCCCTCCTTGCCTTGGGGCTAATCAATCTGGCTAGGTCAAGCCACTGTGGTATTTGATTACAATGAAGACTGTCTGACACAGAGGCCTGGGACATGAGCAATGTTTTTAACAGCAGGAGCATGGCATTTGAGAGTGCAACTGCTTCTTGAAGCATAACAGCTGAAAGGATAAAAAAGCTGAGGGGTGAGGGTGTTACATCAACAAATGGGACTGTATAAAATCATTAAATCATTATTCCTTATGATATGCATTACCTGCATTCTTTGGACCCAATGTTTATTTTGTTATTGAGCATTTAGGCAATACAAGAGTATATCACACCACATCCTATTGCTTTTGTTTGGTTGTTTTGTCCCAACCATATTTTGATAATGTGTTTGTGTGACTCAATTCAGTTTGATCTGTTTTCATACTAAATAACAGCTTTACTACGGTACAGTAATATCTAGAGTCTAACAGTGATGTATAAACAGTTTGCTCCCATACATATGAGCAACAGCCAACCATGAGATACCCATTCGCATTTCACACAGTAAGAGAGGGAGTTGGGTCTTAATAATGTGTTCTGTAAATACACAAGCTTAATAGATAAGTCTTGATATATAAATGTGCTCAGCAGATCATGTACACTGCTCACATAAATTAAGGGATATTTCACTCTGAAGTATCCCTGAAATTTTGGGAGCAGTATATGATAATAACTAAGCACAGACAACTGTCAATGGCAAACAATTTCTCACACATGTATAAATTGCATAAAATTCCCATATCAGTACAGATTATCTTCTCTGGGTTGACGTTGTAGTGTTTTCACACTTTGACCCTTTTACAACAATACAACACCTGCTGACTCACAACTTAGTAAGATATCATAGGAGGGCCTGGGCTCTAGAAACCATTAAAAACAGTAAAAAAAAAACAGTCAGAATCAGCAAAGATAAGTCAGGGACATCCAGTGGAATCCTAACTTCCTTACACAGTTCCAGAAACACACAGCGTGTTTCCTGGTATACGCCTGTCCTGGAGTGACAGGGCATGAGAAAGAGCAGGCCAGCCGCTCTAGATGAGGGTAAGTTGAGCTAAAACAAACCCTGCATGGCTTCACCTGGCTTTAGCCCTGGTCTGTCGGAGCAGCCTTTTTTCACGGGTATCACCTTCCAGTCGCCATTCTTACATAGCATATCAATTGAGGTCTGTTATATTCAGATCTGTAGAAATTAGTATTAGTCAAATGCTTTGTCAGTTGCCTGCTCATTTTAAGTATTTAGTTATATATAGTGGGTATATATTCACCAAAACTTTTCCCACTTGTCTAACAGACACAAGGAATGACTAAAATAAGTCACAAAGCCAGTTCTTCTTAAAGATCACCACACTGACAAGATAATCATAAGTCAGGTTAAAAGGGTATGCTGACTAAGAGGTGAATCAGCCATGACTTTACCATATGTCGCTTTACAGACCCATCCTTATGTGCTCATCTATGACCATTCCTCTCTATCTAAAACTAAATCTAAGCATTTCAAATGGCACATATGGCACATGTTTTAAAAGAGGCCTGTTCCACTTTAAAGGGTTATTGAAAGCGACATGGTGACCCTGCTAAAATAATGCCAAAGTGCTGTGGCCCTGCACACACTACACCAGAGAAACCATCTGGTATTAATACAAAAATATAAATAGCTGATACTCCATAATCCAGAATGTTTTCATTTAACCCTTATGCACAGCTGTGGCACTGACATTTGTTTTTCATTGAAAATACAATAAGATTGCTGATGACATCTCACTTAAAAATAGAAAGCTCTTTTAGTAGGAAGGGTTTCATCGTTTTAGCTCTATTTTAGGTTTCCAGCTGTGCCATCTAATGGAAGCCAAATCAGGCTTTTAGATACAGCACACAATTGTCTGTCAAAAGTAATCTGTGTACATGTTCAGCAGTAAATTCCCACATTATTCTCTTTCATCAGTCATATTATACAACTTTACTAACATCTCTTTTACTATAAAAAAAACCCTTTTTAAGTCAAGTGGACAGTCGTGGTTTTTCTTTCCGTTTTTAGGGCCCTTTGTGTGAGTGCTTATATTATGTTATCTGTATAAATTCTTACCTATTGTTTATACACTGATCTAATGCCATAACATAGTTTATAATATTTAAAAAAAAAAAATGTTTTTATTTATTATTATTCTAACCAGCTCTGCTAATTCTGTACACAGTACCTCAAAAGAACTTTACTAAACTGAATTGCTAACTAATTGTTAGCATTATTATTTACATTAGTTTTATTTAGTTACATTCTTTTGAAATTAACTGTCTTTTCTGTAGCCCTGCTTGGTCTTGGTCAAGTGCATTTTCTCTCACTGACTGCTGACTTGTGTATTTCAGTATGCTATATATAATGCACTGGTGCTTACCGTACACAAACCTATTTGAACTCAGCTTGTCTATCGTTGCCTGACTGCAAGGAGCCTCTGGGCTTTTGCTCGTCTGCAGCCTTTGAACTCAGACTCTCATAAATAAAGAGTCCAGGCCGCACACGTCCGCTCTTTAGGTGGCTAATGGGAGCAGATGTGGGGGGTGATAACAGCCCAGTAATGGCCTCCTGAGATAACTTATACGCCATGCTTACCTCACCGCCGGGGGATTTCATTAACACTAGAGCACAGCAGAGCATGGGAACCCTGACTACTTTCTCTCACTGTGACAATGAAGACATATAGAAACAGTGCACTACTCCGGAAATTCCACTTAGATCTAACTTGAAAACACTGTTAAAAAATACTGATTGCAGAATATGATGCAGAGGATTTTATTTACTCTCCCATATTACAGAAACTTGTAATAAAATTTTCATTTCAGAGGAATATTATAACGAAAAACAGCATGCAAATCAAATTACAAGGCTTGCCAAATACACCACAAAACTTTAAAAACGTAAACACTTTGTTTTATGCTAATGCTCTAAATGTCTTGGCTTTATGCATTACTAATGTGCATCCATGGCTGCCACTTCCCTGACCATCTTGTGTGTGTAACACTAGCTGTCTGTCATGGCGGACTCCTTTTTCCACATGACAGCTTCCTCAACTAGAAATGCTACTTTCATGCCAGCTTTGGTGTCCAGGCACCCCCTCTACTCCTGATATCTCTGTCACACTCCCCCACGCTACCCCTTATGGAATCAACCCATTGCATTCAGTCCTCTCATTGTGTCATCAGCCTGTAGCTGTCCACCTGTGCCACACTCCCCCAGGTCATAGGAGTGCTTTAGTCCGGCAGAGGACTCTCCCCTTGAGCAATGCCCTGAGACATGGGTCAGAAGACAGAGACAGCTGGCAGACCTCCCAGAAGCATTCTTCTATGAGCTAAAAGGTGACCTGCTCGGTCAGCCGTTGGTCTAATTCCCAGGTAAACACATCTGGTGCATTCCAAGAGCAGAACCAGCAAAGATACAGTCAATTTGGGCATGGATATGGTATGGGTCCACTTGTCAAGTGTTTACTTCACTGTCACTTCCATCTTTTTCCATGTATTTAGTCAAAAGTCATGAGGTTGCAGTTTCATTGTCATATGTTATAAAGGAGACAATTATTGTGTATGATTCAAAGAACATTGATTAAACTATTGTGCCAGGACTGGTGTGACCAGCAAGTTAATTTCAACTCAGGCCTCATTAAGGACTTTACCTATGAAGTTATAGCATTGTTATTCCTGGAGTTTACCATGAGCTGAAGACAAACAACTCTTCTAGACTGGCAAAGCATGCACTGCATTCTGCCAGAGACAGTGACTGAGTGATAAATTACTTTATCAGACAACAACTGTTGAAAAATGACCTGCTTATTTTGGCCTCAGGGACATTCCCATGTGTACACTTGCTGAGGAGCCAGGGAAATGAGAGAAAAGAAGCTTACTCAGGAAAACTAATTTGTTTAGATTGAACAAGAGCCAAGTTTTTCAGCCTGTTTCATACTAAAAATGAAAGAAATGGCAAGAAAGAAGTGCAGTCATTACACCAGCTTAATGAGGGCACAGTTGTCTTTTGGCTGTGATATAAGCTGTATAATAGTAAAATAAATTTCTCACTGAAATTAGGGAATTTCAATTATTCCAATATGAATACATTGAGGATCCCACAAGAATTGCTGGACAATATGATACTGTCCATACCCATTACTGTCAGTGTTTTTTGGCAGTGTTGGATGACCAGACACCCTACTGAACAGTCAGCGTTTGGCACTCTCATCCAGTTTGATAGTTTGACATGCTTCTGTTCACCCCCATGAATATGTCACTTGCTTCATTTGCTTTTCTGACGATCTTCATATTCATTTTGAAATACCCCCTTAATTTTTGTGAGCAGTGTAAAAGGAACAATTATATTGGAATATAAATATGGATGGATGCTCACACGGGAGCCACAGTGAAAGAGAATTGCACAGAACACATGCTTGGACACATTTGCAATATTTTTACAGCTGTTCTGTAGGACTGGGATAAGTTAGATAGAGTTATTAAAATGTGTGTGTCTTTATTCACACACACAAATAAATAAATATTATGTAAATCAGTATTGTATACAGTTTTTATTAAATATAATATATTATCCAGTATGCTTATTCATCAAAACTAACTGACAGCTTTCATTTCTATTATCAGAACAAGAAATCAACCAGTGTTATGTTATATGGGGAAAAAAATGATTAAAAACACCACAGTTTTAGTTCTGAGGTCTTCTTTGGAATAAAGTATGATTTGATTCAAGCAGAATCAACGTTTTAGGATACAAAAACATCAAGCAAAGCTCTGGTCAAACGGAGAGTTTTAAATAACGTTCAGATATGCGGTTAGGGTTTTTTGCTGCCTCAAATTGGGTTAGCAGCAAATAACAAATACATTCCTTACAGTGAAGCAATGTTTATAAAACTTGCATCAATGTTATATTTATTTGCCAGTAATTGATTGATAGCAGAAAGTAAAATGCTTTTCACAAGGCATTTATAAGATTGTATCAATATTGTAACATATCTACTCTGAAATATACTGTTTGTACCTATATGTTCCAATTTATAACTCAGTTTGGTGGGAAGCACGGAAAGTCATGGTTACGAGTGTCTGATGATATGGCACGGCGATAACTTAAAAACAGCTCTTGCAGCATATCAGATTCACTCTGCCAATTCTCAATAGACCTCCAGAGCACATCACTGGGCACTAACTAAATATTTTGCTCATTACGACTGAGGATGTCTCCCATCTGGTGGCTGGAAGCAGAGGATCAGTTGACTATTCAAAGCAAAGCTGGAGTTCAAGGCCTTCAGCCTTACCTCGAAATCAAGGGGTTAAAATCAACCATCCAATAATGAAATGAACACTGATAAAGTCAGGAAGAGCCATGCTTCCTATGAAAATATTTATCATTCCAGGAACCTTTGGCTACAGAGGGCTTTAGGAATTAATTTGTGTTTTTATAAGAGGGGGTGCTGGGGCCACTCAGGATGAAGCATTCTCCACACTCGTTGATCCCCAATCCAGAACTTGTGCAGCTTATTCACAATTTATTAGGGTCAGTAATCAGAACCATGAAGGAAAGAAGAGGTTTGAAAAAGGGGAAAGAGGCCTAAAATGGAATGCAGAGTTAGAAGGTGATCAACGAACGCATGAGCGCATGAGTGTTGGGGTAGCACCAATATTTGTTAAATTAATTGTAATTCAATTGTGGATAGAAAGTGATAACTCCAATAAATAAATGAAAACATAAATAAATAAATAAACATACTAAATGTGTATTTCTCTCTGTATGCCCACACACCCATACAATAAATCTATTAAAATACACCAAAATATTAATTTATGAATTTGATGAATATATTTTTCTTTTTACTCTAGTATGCTTTCAGTTTTTGTGTGTGACATGCACATCAATCTGCTGTAATAAAAGCAAGTATATGAGAGAAAACACTACAGACGTGACCTTAGACTATGCTTTATGTTCAGACAAACAGAGAAAAAGTGGCATCTGGCATTTGTTTCCTTGTTTCTGAAAGTTTCATTTCAATTCAGAATATTTAAATATAGTTCTGGATATGAACCGCATAGAGTGATGTGTGTAGAGGGTTATGTGCAACTGTACAAAAGTGTTTTTTTAGTGCTGGGGGTTGTGAGAAGGCCTTAAGAGTATGAATGATACTCTTTGAAAAATGTTCAGTAAGGCCTCCGAAAATTAGCTCATTAGCTTTGCGATTTGGTGCAGTTTACTTTCAAAAGCATAATGCTAAATTTCATGATGAAATTTACAAAACATATGAATTGTCCACATATACAAATGAATGAACCATAGAGGAAAATGATTTGTTTCATTATACAAATCACAAGTTTTTAAAACTACTGTATTGTATGGTTATACACTGACAATTTTAACAGCTATAATGTACCGAACATTAAACGAAATAACAATCGTGGATCTTCTGGTAATAATGCATACTTTAGTTCTGTAAAATTAAAAGCCTTTTTTAAATATTATATTTATTTACTGAATCAATCAAATTAAATTCAGCATTATATCCAGTATTTATAATACACCAAATTAACTGATTATAATGACAGGCTGTTGTTATGTTATTCTTTTTTTTTTGGTTGTTTAATTATTTTTTTTCAACTAGCATAATCATGCATTAGGAGCAATTATTTACATTTACGTGATTCAGGGACAAATTTATAATTTAGATATGGCAAACACAATGTCATCTGGAGTAGTATTTATTAAAAGTAATAATAACAATAATAATAATTATTATTATTGTTGTTGTTATTATTATTATTATTATCATTAAATTAATTAAACTATTACATATGCACATACAAAAATATCATTCCAAAATGGTTTAAATGGTCTTCATTTATTTGTGGCTGCTGTTCAGTCACAATGACTAAAATAGTAATGTAAAAAAAATAGCCATACGTGTTTCGTCTCATAGGCAGTGAAAGACAACAGATACATCCACAACGCTGCAGCACTACACAGGGTCTACTCACGTTTAAAGTTCACTTTAAATAAAGAAAGTAGCTAATCAGTTCACTTAAACTAAGAAATGCGTGCCGGCAAGGAAACGGTCAAACTCACCATATTTGCGGATCGAGCGAATAAATATTCAGCCTAGCCTTTCCATTGCAGCTGAACCTTGGTAAATTGTAGTTAAACGCTCCGATGCTGTGCGGCACGCTGACAGAAAGCCGGGTGCTAAGTTAATTCTGAGGTCCAAACTTATCACCCGCAAAAGCAGTCAGCGGCACTCTACCCGGCCGTAATGTCAACAGCAGACGAAGCTTGAAGAGTGTTGTTGGAGTGATTAGTGAAGGAGTGAGTGAGCTGTGTCCTTCCACTGCACTAAAACAACAGCGGTGTGTGCGCACTGGGAAGAGAAGCTCTGAGAAGAAACGCTAAATAAACACGCAACCCGAGGTCCCTCCTCCTCCACCCGTGTCCTCAGTCCAGCAGTCCCCATTGTATGTGTGTGTGTGTGTGTGGGGGGGAATTAATGCTCGGTGGGTGGGTCTAGTTTACCTATCACTGTGAGGACCAAATGATCCCTCAAGGGTAGAAAGCTCTGACACTTTTTCCTTTCTTCCAAGCTTTAGCTTTTACTTGATAAACCAAAAAGTATAATAATGATTTGCTTTAGATTAGGAATGTTAACACTGGCATTAGGTGGAGATGTAGAATTAATTATCTGCAGTAATACTGTGCCATAATACTGTCTTAAGTGCCCACAATGATAGAAAAATAGAATGATAGAATGTGTGTGTGTGTGTGTGTGTGAAGGTAAGTGTAGTTTTGTGTACCTGGTCATGATGAAATTGCAAGTCTGTCTGTGGTGCCAGCTATGGACACAATATTAATTTGGAACATATTGAGTTACACTGGATTAATACCTAGAACAATTATCAAACTGTTTGCGTTGAATATTTTCTACTCCATTCCACCACATACACACACACACGCACACACACACACACACACACACACACACACACACACACACACACACACACACACACACACA